>JAOTAY010021849.1:0-10042 GCA_025629805.1 Erythroxylum baracoense | reverse complement strand
GACCATTTTATCATAAAAATAGGATTGAAATCACATGTAAATACATAAGAAAATATAAGAAAATTCAATCCTATCAACAACTCCTTTCTATTCCCTAAAGTTAGTAGGTTGCCTATTATGTTCATTAGCCCATAAAAAGCTATTGCTGGCCATCTCCTCTATTAATTCATCTGCTTTATTGACCATCTTTCTTATTAATGATTTTCCCGATGCCGCATCAATGGTGCCTCTAGTATGTGGGTTTACTCTGTTGTAAAATGTCTGCAGCAGGAACTCCTTGGGTAAATTGTGGTGTGGGCATCTCCTCTGCAGGTCCTTGTAACACTCCCACGCTTCATAAATAGACTGCCCATCACCTTGTTGGAAGTTTGTAATTTCCTTAATAATTTTGGTGGTCTTTGTTAGTGGTAAGTATTTATCTAGGAAGGCACATACTAGCTGGTCCCATGTTGTAATGTTAGTGGGGCTTAGTGAACGATACCAAGCTTTCGCGCTATCCCTAAGCATGAAGGGAAACAACCTAATTCTCACTACATCTTCTGACATCTGGTGATATCGGAAAGTATCACAGATCTCAAGAAAACTCACGATGTGAGCGTTCGGGTCTTCATTTGCAAGTCTATAGAATTGGACATTCTATTGAAGCATGTTAGGAGACCTGGCTTAATTTCAAAGGAGACCGCTTGAACATGTGTCTAGCCACTCTTTGGTTCGCAGGATTGAACCCTGGCCTCATAAAATTCATGAGGGTCCTCTGTTGTTGCCTACCAGGGTTGACTTCTTGATCCATGTTTCTTTGGAATCCCTCGACCATTTGTGCTTTCTCAATCTCTCTTTTTTTCTTCTTCTCGCCGAACTTTCCTAAGGATTCGTTCTAAATGTGTTATTTCTAAATCTGATGTCTCAATTGCACAACTCAAACCCCTCTTGACTCTTGTGTTCATACAAGAGCACGATTCCTAAGTAAAAAAAACGAAATAAAAAAACAAAATTAAAAACTACTTTAACGCCTTAAACTATAGAACTAAATTGCCTTTCCCAGCAACGACGCTAAAAACTTGTTCGCTTAAGGTTACACATGCTAAGTTTTACTATTTATAGCCTTGTTAATTACCGCAAGCGTGTGGGTCGTTCGCGTAGTACCTAAGGTGTCGATCCCATGAGGAAGGGAACTAGTCCTTAAATCTAATGGCAGCTAAGTTCACAATACCTAATTAAACAACTACTGCAGAAATTAAAATTAATTAAGAATCAAATATGAGAAATTAAAGCAACAAAAGAATGAACAAAATAGCCAGCTCACACAAATAATCCGAAACTCAACCTAGAAGTGACCAATTGAGAGAAAGCAGGAATTAATTCGAAACCAAAGAAAATCTACCAAATTATGTAATTGTTGACTTAAAGGGCTTAGACGATCTTAGGGTGAATTACTCTCTCTCGAGTTATAATTCTTAACCTTAATTAATAATCCATAATTCAAATTATGGAAATTGTGATCTCTCGATCCGTAATTGGTCCAAAACCTAAATTAGTTCTAAAGTTGTCTATTAACCTACCGAGAATCTATGTTCGATCTATCGTTACACGACTTTATCGGTTTGATTCAACTCCCTACCTATCGATTTACCTAATTCTCGTTATCGTAAATCGATGATTTTCACCTGGCTCACCCTCTCAGTTTGTTGCCAAGTTATGAAGAATCGAAATTGAATCACAAATAAATTGAATAAAACATAATCAAATAAATTTTATTAATCTCAAGAACAAAAAACCTGAATGTGAGTTTAGACAAAAGATTAACACTCAACGATAATATTCCTAATCAATATCCAAATCTCATACATCAATGAAATCGAAATAATAAAAAATAGAAAATACTGTCGGAATGGATCTCGAAGGTAGTGACTGTGGGAAACTATCTATTCTAGGAAGTGCATCGCGTCAAACGTATATTTGTGCCTTTCTTCCTTCGTCTTCTTCCTCAATCGCTTGATCTCTCTCTAGGTCTCTCTCAGATTTTTACAGAATCACCCTTTTTGCACAGCTCTCTCGGCTCTCTCAAAACTGTTGGTGGCTGCTAGGTATTGTTCTATTTATTTTGTAGTAGCCCTAGGTCAAACTCGGGGTCGAAACAGTCTAAAAAATAACCCAAAAATTGAGTTTTCGTGTCAGCCTGACGTAGAGCACGATTATGGCTCTGATTGCCACAATCATGGTCGACATTTTAACCTTTCTATCATGATCGTGGCCTGAAGTGCACGATTGCGGCCTGACTTGATGCTCTCTATCACGATTGTGGCCCCTGGTGCATGATCGTGGCCTGGCTGCAACTAGCTCTTCCTCTTCTGTCACGATCGTGGCCTATGTCTTTTAGCTCGAAACTCTTTAAATCTTCATGTTCTTCGCTATTTACCCTGCAACACTAGCACACACATTAGGTACCTTAAAAATATACAAATTAAGCTCAAAGATTCAAACTAACCCTTTAAAAACACTTAAACAAAAAAACTAACCTAATTAAACCCTAAATGCATACTTAACACTCAATTTAACACAAAATGCATAACAAATTAAACCCTAAAAAAATCATACACAACACTACTATCAGTACCTAAACCTCACATCTATCTTTAAGAATATTATAGCTCCTCTCAACTGATCGAACAAGTCGTCAATCTTGGGGAGTGGATACTTATTTTTGATGGTAACCTTGTTTAACTACCGATAATCAACACATAAACGGAGGATACCATCCTTTTTCTTGATAAACAATGCTGGTGTTCCCTATGGTGAATGATTTGGTCTGATGAAACCCTTATCCAATAACTCTTGCAATTGAACCTTTAGCTCTTTCAATTCAACTAGTGCTATGCGATATGATGATAAAGATATCGGTGTTATCCCTGAGACCAAGTCAATCGCAAAATCAAACTCTCGATCGGGTGACAATCTAGTAACTCCTCAAGAAAGACATCAGAGAACTCGCTACAATAGAAACATCTCCAAATTCGACCCTCTGTATCAATCAAATATACTAGGTATGCCTAGCATCCCCAACGAATCAACTTCTTAACCTTGACCACCAATATTAAACAGCTCAGAAATAGTCATCGGTCATCAGTAAATTTAATTAGGACTCCACCCTGAGTGTCAAACTCCACCTTTTTCTTATAACAATCAACCCTGGCGCGATGCCTCAAAATCCTAGAGATCGAGGGGAATAAGATCTGCCTTTAACAAAACATCACCGACCTTTATCTTACAGGTCGTATATGTTTCATCACAAGCCACTTGCTCTCCAAGAGGAGTGACTATAATGAAAGGGGGATCTAACGGCTTCAGCACTGTGTTCCTCTAGCTCTGGTCGTAAAGGTCTAACTTTGCGACGACTTCCCCTTCCTCATCCAACCATGCTATCATTATAAAATCAAAGAAAAATAAAATAGATTGGACTAAGCCTAGCTTATTCGATGTCCCTTACACCACAAGGAATGTCGACAAGTACTATTACCGAGGTCAAAATTATCCAACCATTAAGGATGTCAACTTAACGATTCGAGCTTAACTTCTTGACCAAAGACTGTCGACACCCAGACTCAACTCCTAAGGCTTATGAATCTTTTGAAAATGGTAATAACACTTTTGAAAGCATAAAAACCTTGCTCTGATACCATTTGTAATAGCCCAAACCACCCACCCATAGATTTTGTTCACTTTGGGCCTTAGCCCAGCCAAGCTCTCACAGCTTTGCTCTTCCCACCCCCTAGAAAATGCGTCTATGGGGAGAGGAATCCATACCCTTATAACGCGTACTTCGTTCCCCTCTCTAACTGATATGGGAATCTTACAATAGACTTGTAACGCCGGATTTTCTGAGCCCTTTTGTATTGGTCTGTACTTGGGGATACTACTCTATCTCTCTCTCTCTCTCTCTATATATATATATATGGTTGTATATGAATTCAAAAATGAATTTGAATCTTTTCGATATATATGTCAGTGATATATAATATTATATGCCCTTACATGAACTTAGAGTTCATCGGTATTCAAAATCTTGGAGATTTTTGACATATAAGTTTCTAAGTATGTAAAATCGAGTCCATTAGATGGATACGGCCATGGTATGTGTTCTAATGCCTTATAGTTGATTAGACATGATTTATAGACTTATTAGACACCTAGAAAGCTCAATTGGAAAGGTTGATGAACTTAAGGGCTTATTTACAACCTGTTAAAGGCTAAGGGACTTAAATGTAATATGTCAATTCTTAGAGGACCAATATGTAATTTTATAAAGTTCAGGGGCTTAATTATAATGTTCAAAGGTCCAGGGACCAAAATGAAAATAAAAGTATTGGTTATTCTTAAATCTTGGGCTTAACTGCAAATTTAGGAAAAGTTTGAAGGGTTTAATAGTAATTTCACATAAACTGTTTAATAGTAATTTCACATAAAATAAGGGCAAAAAGATAAATTCACTATGTTTGGTCAAAGAAGAGTAAAAAATCTAGACCCTTCTCCTTGTGTGTCCGTGCATCCACCATAAAACATTAAGAACACTTTGTTTTTAATTAAAAGAAAAGAGAAGAAAGGAGTAGAGAGGAGAAGAAGAAGAATTTCGGTCATCATCAAATTTCCACCATTCTTTTAATTCTCCAACGCAAACCAAGGTGTTCTAAGCTAATTTGGGGTAAAAGAATTCAAATCTATTATTAGATTTGAGAAGTTCTCAAAGGATTTTAAGATATCACTAAAGGAAAGTTTAGGTAAATTTTATCTCATCTCTCTCTACATTATGATTTTGAGTTTGATGTTAAGATATGTTGTTCTTCATGCTTGACTATGTATGCGACATGATTTAGATGAATGAAATGAGTCACGAAGAAGCTTTTAAGTCAAGAAGACTTTACTTCTTCTATTGATTTTGATGAAAGTCAAATAATAATAGTAATAGAAGTGTGTGAACTGTTTTGAAGAATTTGTTAAGTGCGCAGATAAATATAAGTGACATAAATCATCAAATCAAGACCATAGTTGAGTAAAAGCTGAATAAGACGAATTAGACAAAGTGTTCAAGTCTAAGTCATCAGACAAACATACGACTCAAAGCAAGTCGATGTAATTAAAGAATATGCTAAGAACGTCAGTTAGTTGGAGTTGGTTACAGGACTCAACTAATAACAAACTTTATAAGACTCGACAAGCAGATTTCTCAAGAAGACCATTAGAGACTTAGGCTATAAATATTAGTCGTAGTCGTAGACTTCAATAAGAATTTTTTCATGTACAAAAATACTTAGAGAAATTATGTGCTCAAGTGCTTATACTGTGAAAAACATTCTGAGAGAAAAGAAAGAAAGAAAGAGAACAAATACATCTGTAACGTGAGTGTGAAAACTCAAGCAATATCTTTTCGAGAGAAATGAAGGCTAGAGCCTTAAGAGGCTAAGGAAGCAGATAAATAATACTTTATGAAAGAGACCTGAAGAGGCTCTGAAAGTATAGAAATAATACTTATAACATTGAAGGAGATAGTGAAATATCAGACAAACTTTGAGGACTGGACGTAGCCTAAAGTTAAGGGTGAACCAATAAAAATCGCGGTGTCATATTCTCTAACTCTTACCTTTTTAATTTTCTTGTTGTTAGAAGAATAGATACTAATTTTCTCTATTGCATTACTAATCAAATCAAGTGCATTGTTTAAACCTGTAATCGTCTAAATTTGTCAAGAAAATCAAGAAGTTTTTAAAGATTCATATCTTAAACGATTTAACACAATTTAACCCCCCTTCTTGTGTATTTTACATATTATACGTGATTTCTATATTAACAAGTAATTTACTTCTGTTAGTATCAGAGCAAGGTTTCCAAGAAGCACTCTTACAAAGTGAGGATAAAGATCCATGGCAAAGTCGCATGTTTTTCTAGCAGAAGGTGCCTCGGTCTCAAGACCACCTGCATTCAATGGTGAAGATTATCATTATTGGAAGGACAGGATGTGGCTCTTCATAAAATCCACACAAATTGATCTTTGAGATATCATTGAAAATGATCCATACGTCCCAACAGACAACAAAGGAAAAAGCATCTCTCGTGACTAATGGTCGGTTGATCGAAAAGCTCACTTTTAATTAAACTCAAAGGCCAAGTTCTTTTTAAGTTGTGCTCTAAGCAAAAGTGAATATGATAAGATTCATGGAAGCGAATCTGCAAAGGAAATGTGGGACACATTAGCCATTGCACATAAAGACACAAACCAGGTGAAAGAATCCAAGATTAGTATTCTTATTCATCAGTATAAGCTATTCAAGATGAAAGACAATGAGTCTATTGATCAGATGTTTGGATGATTTCAAACAATCATTAATGGACTTAAAGCTCTGGAAAGAATCTACGACAGTCAAGATCATGTCAAAAAGATTATTAGAAGTCTTCCAAAAAGATGGAGACCCAAAGTAAAAGCAATACAAGAGGTCAAGGATTTAAGCAAGCTAAAACTAGATGAATTGCTTGGTTCGCTGAAAATTTATGAAGTAGAGCTTGATGCTGAAGATAAACCCAGAAGGGATAAATCTATTGCATTGAAGGTAGGTCAGAAGAATCAGAAGATGCAGAAAAATATAAGTACATCTTCAAAAGCATTAAAGATTGAAGAAATCAAGAATGCTGATACTAGTGAATCTGATCAAGATTCAAGTGAAGATGAAGATGAGCTATCTTTCATTTCAAGAAAGATTAGAAGGATGTGGAAAAAGAAATCAAGGGGAAATAAAGACTTCCCTTTCAAAAAGAATAGCAAAGATGATTCGAAGAATGAGAAAAGTTCTATCGTCTCCTATGAGTGTAATAAACCAGGACATTAAAAGTCTGAATGTCTGTTGCTAAAAAAAACAAAAGAAAAGTCTAGAAAACAAAAAGAGCATGATGGCAACATGGGAAGATCTGAATTGGTTTGAAATTGAATCCGACTCAAAAACATCAGAAGAAGCAAATATATGCTTGGTAGCTGAAAGGGAAAGTGATAATGAGGTAATTTCTAACTTTGATGATCTTTAGGACGCTTATTTAGAATTTTTAGAAGATTCACATATTATTTTAAAACAATATAGGTTATTGAAAAAGAAATTTATTGAAAATATAAAGTACACAAAACTTTTAGAAGAAGAAAACGTCTGCCTCAAGAAACAAGTAGACGATATGAAAAAGAAAATAACTGTAGATAGATCTGAGAAATTAATCAGTTAAAACAAAAGATTAATAGTCTTGCAGCAGATTTATCGAAATCTAGAGAAAGTACAAAAAGGATGAATGACATGATTGGAAGTTAAAGACAGCCAAATGATAAAAACAATTTATGCTTTAATAATAAGAAGTGTGTTCATGATAGGAATTTTATTGCTAAGAAAAAGAAACAATATTCTTATTATTCAAAGAAAAATTATAAGACTAACAAAGGACCCAAGAAAATATGGGTACCTCAAAAGGATATAGTTTATGCTACGGATCTCTTTACTTGGAAGAAGCAACCAACACCAATGGTATTTGGATAGTGGCTACTCGCGACATATGGACGGGCAGAAGGTCTATGTTCCTAGACCTCCAACATAAGCAGAGAGGATTAGTAACTTTTAGAGACAACAAGCAGGGAAAAATAATTGGGATCGACAAAATTGGTAAAGATTCTCTTTTGCCTATTGATAATGTTCTACTAGTTGATAGTTTAAAGCATAATCTAATCAGTATAAGTAAATTATGTGATTCTGGTTTTGAAGTATCCTTTAATCAAAATTCTTATATAGTCAAAAATAAGGACGGTTCCATATTCTTTTCTGCCAAGAGACGAAATAATCTCTATAAAATCAACTTAGACAATTTGAAAAGTCAAAATATTTCTTGTTTTATATCAAAAGATGACGAGAAACTGATTTGACACAAAAAGCTAGGACATGTTAGCTTTAAACATATTTCCAAATTAGTTAGACTTGATTTGGTAAGAGGCTTACCAAAGATAAGTTTTAACAAAGATTTCTTTTGTGAAAGTTGTTAAAAAGGAAAACAAGTTAAAACATCTTTTTCGTTTAAGAACATTGTAATTTCGTCTAAACCTCTAGAGCTGTTACATATTGACTTGTTTGGTCCAACCAGAACTGCAAGTCTTGGTGGAAAGAAGTATGGTCTCGTAATTGTTGATGATTTTACTATATTTTGTTGGATATTATTTTTATCACAGATAGACAAATCACTTAAATGCTTTATAGTTTTATTCAAAAAGTTACAAAATGAAAAAGGAATTTCTATTGCTGGAATTATGAGTGATCATGGTGGAGAATTTGAAAATGAAAAGTTCAAAATGTTTTGTGAAGAGAATGGAATTTTTCATAAATTCTCTGCTTCTAGAACTCCTCAACAAAATAGAGTTGTAGAGAGAAAGAACAAGACGATTCAGGAAATGACAAGGACTATGCTATGTGAAATGAATCTTCCTAAGTACTTCTGGGAAGAAGTTGTAAATACAGCTTATTATATTCAAAATAGAGTATCTTTGCGACCAATTTTAAATAAAACTCCATATGAATTATGGAAGGGAAGAAAGCCAAATATTTCTGACTTTCATCCTTTTAGTTGTAAATGCACTATCTCGAATATAAAAGAAAATTTGGATAAATTTGATTCTAAAATCAATTCAGGAATTTTTCTAGGTTATTCTATTAATTCTAAAGCTTATAGAGCTTATAATCTTGTTTTTAAATCTGTTGAAGAATCTATGCATGTAAAACTTAATGATGATTCTCATCTGGATAAAAGGGACGATTTTAATGATGAAACTCTATTTGCCTCCTTAGTTAATAACCTAGACGATTCACCACCAAACGATCCATCTGATAAAGTGATAGATAGTTCTGAAATTATTATCTTAAGAAAAGACTGGAAATATAAGTCTTCTCACCCAAAAAACCTGATTATAGTAGAAACATCAGAAGGAGTGAGAACTAGATCTAAGTTTAGAAGAGAGGCCAATGTAGCATTTCTTTCTGAATTAGAACCTAAGAAAATTGATGAAGCTCTTCAAGAAGAAGCTTGGATTTTATCTATGCAAGAGGAGTTAAATCAATTTACAAGGAATAAAGTTTGGTCTCTAGTCCCTAAACCCCCTAATAAATCTATTATAGGTACTAGATGGGTTTTCAAGAATAACCTAGATGAATCAGGGAAAATAATCAGTGACAAAGCTAGATTCGTAGCTCAAGGCTATAATCAACAAGAAGGAATAGACTATAATGAAACTTATACCCCTGTAGCTAGACTAGAAGCTATTAGGATCTTGTTTGCATATGTTGTTCATCATGATATAAAATTGTTTCAAATGGATGTGATAAGTGCTTTTTTGAATGGTTTTATAGACGAAGAAGTTTATGTGAAACAGCCCCCAGGTTTTGAAGACATTGATAAACCTAATTGTGTGTATAAACTTCATAAAGCTTTATATGGATTAAAACAAGCACCTCGTGTACGGTATGGTCGTCTGAGTTCGTTTTTGATTAAAAATGGTTTTGTTAGAGGTCAAGTAGATAAAACATTATTTCGAAAGGATATTAAAAATGATTTTATAGTTATACAAATATATGTAGACGATATCATTTTTGGTGTTACTTCTAGAAAATTATGTTCAAGTTTTGAAAATATTATGAAAAATGAATTTGAAATAAGTATAATGGGTGAATTAAAGTTCTTTCTTAGTTTACAAATTATACAAATTGATCAAAAGATTTTTATTTATCAACAAAAGTATATCAAAGAGCTTT
This sequence comes from Erythroxylum baracoense, assembly GCA_025629805.1. Lineage (NCBI taxonomy): Eukaryota > Viridiplantae > Streptophyta > Magnoliopsida > Malpighiales > Erythroxylaceae > Erythroxylum > Erythroxylum baracoense. The sequence continues at coordinate 230 of JAOTAY010021849.1, read as the reverse complement.
TAGTCAAATATAAAATGGAAAATGTTAAATCTATGTCTACTCCTATGCATCCGTCAATCGTCTCGACTAAAGATGAAGCTGGTAAGAAGTTTGATCAAACTCTCTTTGGATGAATTATTGGTTCTTTGCTTTACCTAACTGCAAGCAAACCTAATATAATGTTTAGTGTTTGTTTGTGTGCAAGATTTCAAGTAGATCCTAGAGAATCTCATTATATTGCTGTTAAAAGA
>JAOTAY010021848.1:0-10044 GCA_025629805.1 Erythroxylum baracoense | reverse complement strand
AACACTCATGAACATTGGGTTCAACTTGCTTAAGTGAAGTATTTCCTAAATCAATCCACCGTTACAATTTTATTTTTTGTGTCCAATCCAATTGAAATCTAATACCTTAATCAATTTTTTTGTCATTTGATTAAATATAGTCGTTTTAATTCATACCTTTCATTTTTCAGATTTCCTTGATTTGCTTACTTTAATTTATTTTATTTTCAAATCAATCAATTCTTGATCGTTCGAATAATTTTTCATCATTTGATTTAATTGTCTTACGTGTTGGATTTTTCCTTGAGTACGATATCCGGTTCTTACCAATTTATATTGCTTGTCGACGGGGTGCGCTTGCCTGTAATTGGTCTAGATAGAATTTAATTTATATTGTTTTGTTTAGACCGCAACAATGTTGTAAAAATAGCAAGAATTTTCATGAAAAGATACTTAGTAATAGTTTGCCTTTTTAATTAATCAATAATAATAAATGTATGCTTACAAGTGTCATAGGTGCATAAATAGGATGTCAATATTTTGATTGATATGTACATTCAAACCAAAGCACTTAAACATGAAAGGAATAAGTTAGTATGTTGGCACTTTTTAAGTGGTTAATGTTTGAGGTTAAGATAATTCCTTGAGATTTGATGTCATAGTACCATTATTGTATGTTACACGATTATGTTTTTTTTTTGGTTTTTGTGTGATTTTTAGTGTAGATTATAGTATGTCTTCTAGGTGTTTAAGTGTGTTTTAAAGTGTTCTCCTAGATCATAATCATGTGAGAATTATGTTATTGTTAGTGTTTCGATGTATTTTAATTGTTTGATTTGTTTAGAGCAAAAATTTGATCTTAATTTTATGTTTCAAGAGATGTTTGATGTGTTTGAGAGCAAATGGAAACAGGAAATTGAAGAAAAGAGAAGAATTGTAAGCATGAAATAATGTCAGTTTCTCCAACACGCGAGTTTTTCTATATTCCTGACAGTTCTGGGTTATTTTTTGAGCCAAATTAAATGGAGAAACCATAGGAAAAACCTAGAAGCCTTAAGAGCTATTTAAAAATAAGAAAAACATGGAAAAAGAAGCAACCACTAGACTAAAAAAGATCAAGAGGAGATATCAAGTGAGGCTCTAGAAATTCCAGATTTTTAGATCAAGAGTCCAACTAGTTTTTACTTTCTTTTCTCTTTGTATATTTTGTTGTTGATTTGGATTATTAGGATGTTAAACATGATTTTGGGGTTTCTAAATTCATATTAAGGATTATTCTTGATCTGTTTTGTTAAACTTTATTCTTGTTGCATTTAATACATCTATAAATGCTTTGTGAAAATTGTTATGCTTATACTTGGTAATAAATTGAGAGAGTGAACCAGGTCAAATATGTTAAGGTATACAATGAGATTTGGTAGCTTAATAGAGCAACAATTATAAGATTAATTAATAATTGAAGAGAGATCTTAATTATGAATTAATTATCCTTAGGATTGCTTCAAATCTAATTGAATAGTTAGGAGTAGTTTTGTGAATTGAGAAGTTACAATTATATTATTATCGAATTCAATTGGGATTACTTGATTAGATCTCAGGAGAGGGTAGTCAAAGCCTTAGGATATCTAGGATCAATAAGATCAACTTTATTTTTATTGGAGCTCACTTAATCGTTTCATTTTTTTAGTTGTTTCAGTTTTAGTAATTTATTTTATGTGTTTGTGTATCTGTTAAGCTTATATTTGGTAATGAATCAAGAGAGTGAACCAAGTCATATGTGTTAAAGTGTGCAATGAGATTTGGAGCTTAATAGACCTGCAATTATTAGATTAATTAACAATTGAAAAGAGATTTTAATTATGAATTAATTATCCTCAAGATTGTTTCAAATCTAATTGAACAGTTAGGAATAGTTTTGTAAATTAAGAGGTTACAATTATATTATTATCGAATTCAATTGGGATTATTTGATTAGATCTCGAGAGAGGGTAATCAAAACCTTAGGATATCTGGGATCGTAGGATATCTGGGATCGATGATAATTGGATTATCAAGAATGAAGAGAGACAAATTAAGGATAGAATAATTCCTAAGTTTCTAACATTATCAACTTTAATTCCTAAGTTTCTAACATTATCAACTTTATTTTTATTCACAGCTTACTTATTCACTTGTTTCGTTTTATTAGTTATTTCAATTTCAGTAATTTATTTTAATTTAATCGATCTTTTAATACCTTAAACAAAGTTTTATTCAAGATGTTAGGTGTTTAATTAGTCCTTATGATAACGATACCTTTGGTATTACAAGTTAGGATTTGTATACTTGTGGTATTGAAAGTTTTCATTGTAAAACTTATCAACAATATAGCCACTCCAGATGGTGGGGTGGTGTGAACATCCTGAGTTGTCCTGTCATCTACAATATGACCTCCCCCATCCATCTCACTTGGATAGTGTGATGGACTCCCAAGATCTACCACATGTATTTTTTCAACCAAGCAATCTTCAAATGGTCCTAGTGTCCAAATAGTGTTAGCATCCTGGGTGATCTTATACTAGCTGACAAGTCTAATTTCTCCTCTTGTGTTGCTCCTCCCATCTGTGATGGTGGTGAGCCTCTCTCAGTGGTTACTCCATTATATTAGGGTGATCCCCGTCTACTTCCCAAGTTGTTCACTTGTTTGGGACCTTGATCAGTTGATAAACATCTCCTACCAATCCTTATCTCCTGCATACCTTGTGCATATTTTGCATAATATCCATGTTGAAGACTTCTATGGTACTGAGCAAACTCAACAGTAGTAGCCTCTCAAAGACTTCCATTCTCATTGCTAATTGTGTCATATAAGGTTCAATTCATCTCGTCCTTATCCTCTTCTCCTCACTTTATCAACAGAAAAATTGAGTTAAAGCATGCCCTAAATGTATCGGCAACCTCTTACTCTTACTTCATAATTAGAAAACATACTAGTTTTTGACGACTTTGAAACTATCTCCCTGCCCATATAGTGTATGACTCAGGAGGTTGTGGATGTAACTGAGTGGAGGATATTTTAGGATGGACACTTTGGACTTGTTTGGTCATGGTATGACTCCTCACTGATGTTTCACCAAAAGTGGCAGGCGTACATCCCATATACGAAATTCACCTAAAGGATCTTATATTCATGCATTTCGCCTCAATCTTATAAGCCTGTCATCATGGAGAAGTTTATGCAACTAAGTCCTAATCATCTCCCCAAAGGATCATACTTGATCAGTCACACTCGTAGTGGCCCTTTTTCTACGAAGAACGTGGAGAGCACTTCAAGCATAAACTCCTAATATAGGGCTCTATGATTTACAAGAATCGAGTTCACGCTCCAACATTAATCAAATCTCAAACTTGTTGGTCTAAGCCAATCTGCTCTAGTGCCTCCCAATTAAAGCATCTATTGGACCCAAATCTCTTTATCTTTGAGCTGCTGAAACTACTCCTCGTAGGCCCTAATATTGAAGAGTAGCATCTCACATTGCTATGGTGGATATATTACAATTGGTAGTACTAGTTGGGAGTGAGTTCCACTCGGGTCTCTAAATGACCCCTGTCCTCTCTGTTTCTTCCTTGGTATCTCCTTTACTCTCCAATGTTATGTGGCTTCTTTTCTTCTTATCATTAAACCTAAAACTAAATTAAAATGTGAGAAAACAACAAATAGTATGAACAAACCACTTTTCTCCACACTGAATTCGTATGTCCACTATGTTATGCAATTACAAAAAAAACAATTAAAAATTAAATTAAACTAAAAATAATGTAATTAACAAAATAATTAAAAAATTAAACTAACTACAAATTTTAAAATATCAAAAACCGATAAAATTAATGAAAATGTGCAATTACTTATGTAATTCCCAAAATTGAATATGTAATTACATAACTTAACAATTAAACATATACTAAAAAAATTAAAACCTAATTCATGTAAAATACTAAATGTCAATGAAATTAAATTAGGAAATAAAATTTAGTTATTAGAAAAACTAGAAATTAAACCTAATATAACAAAAATTAAAACAAAGTGAGCAAAATTGGAATACCCAAAACAAATTTCATCCAATTTGCATGTAATTCATCAAATTAATCCAACAATTCATAAGAAAAGGATAACAAAATTAAGTGAAATCAACCTAAGATGTAAAAATTGCGTAGCCCTAGCGTTTTGGTGATGAAAACAAAAAACCCAAATTTCAAATTTAATTAACATAAATGTTAGGAAAAACTTACTTGGATGTTGCAAATCAATAAAAATGTTGGGCTAGGCAGAGGAAGAGAGTGGTGAGAGAGGGAGAGAAAAATGAGAGAAAAAAGGAAAATAAGGTTTTTAAACATGTATCGTAGACTTACATGGGCAGTTACATAGCTGTGTAACTGACCATGTAAGTTACCATGAACTCGTGACTCCAAACACAGGAATGTAATTATTCACAAACTTGCACAATCATATACATGGCCATATGTGTGACCGTATAAGTCATTATACATATGCAACTTTTGACACAGGCATGTATTATGACCCGTTCCAGGTAATTTGAGATGCATGGGTGTGTCCAATGCCTATATAACTCATCGTAAACGTGTTGGAAATTTTTTTAAGAGCTTCAAAACTATATACGACTGTGTCCAATAGCCATGTAGGTTAATATAGCCATGTAAAACATAATGAACTCAAATTTGGGTACATGCCTGTGTATACCTTAAAATTCCTTACAACATAAAGAAAATTTCATTTAAAGTCACAAGAATTAACAAAACATACCAAAAACATAAAAACTGGGAAAAATCAAATGAATATGTTCTATATCCTAACATAAAACACTCCAAAAAAAATTGAAATCCTACACTCAAGCTCAAAAATAAACAAAATTAACATAATCAAATCAAACAAAACTATCTCGATTCTTAGGTTGCCTCCCAAGTAGTGCTTATTTAATGTCTTTAGCTTGACGTAAATATTATGCTTAAGTTGTTTTTATAGAGATTTACTTTATTATTTCTTATCGTAAGGTCTTTCACCTCTAAATAGGCTATCAGATTTTTCCTTGTACCACGCTTTTCATCATTCTTTTTCCCTTGAAATGGAAATAACTTCAGCAGATGTTTAGAAGAAAAATCCTGTGAAAATTTCAAAACTGAATTGTCAAATAAATCAATAAAATCATTATAATCCTAAGGATTAAGGGAATGATTCAAGCTATCAAACATTTTAAACATGACTCTTCATCCCTAACCCAAAACACAAGCTTTCCCTCACAAACATCAATAATTGATCTAGTAGTGGTTAAAAGGGGTAGACCTAGAACTAGAGGTGCTTCTATATATTCCTCTATGTTAAGAATCAAAAAATTAGTTGGAACGATAAACTTTTCAGCCTTAACAAGTATATCTTCTATAATATCTCTAAATGCTTTACTCATCTGTCTACTAGTAAACTTATCCTAATAGGTTTTAGTTCACCCATCCTTGACTTCTTAAATAAAGAATAAGGCATTATATTAACATCAACCCCTAGGTCAGCTAAAGCCTTTTCTATTTTTAAGCTACTAATTTAATAAAGGATAGTAAAATTCCCTAAATCTTTAATCTTTTCAAGTTTCTTGCTTTGAAGAATCGCTAAGCATCTTCCATTTAACGTCCCAGTTGCTAACCCCTCTAACTTCCTCTTATTTACTATCAACTCCTTCAAAAATTTTGAATACTTCGAAATTTACATAAAAGCCTCAACAAAGGGTAATTTAATTTGGATTTATTTAAATAATTCAATGAACTTATTAAAATGCTTATCCATTCGATCGTTCATTATTTTAGTAGGATAAGGGCTGGTAAGTTGAAATTCCTTGACTTTCTAAAGGCGCCCTTCACCTTCAGCTTTCTCTTGACACCTATTATTATTCTCTTTCTTATCTTGGGTTTCATTATTTTCCTCTTCTAACTCTTTTCCACTGCTATAGGTTATTTTCATCACACGTTCTTTAGGATTTGTCTATATAGTACTATGCAAACCCACTTATGGTCTTTCAAAGATTAACTTAGTCAGCTGGCTGATTTGTATTTTCAAGTTATGTATAGAAGCCTCTTAATTCCTTAGTGACATCTCTATGGATTGAAATCTTGCCTCTAAATGCTGAAGAATTGTAAACATGATAGCCTCTAATGGCATCTCTATGGATTGAAATCTTACCTCTAAATATTGAAGTATTATAAACATGATATCCTCCAAGTTTATGTTCAATTATTAACGTGGTTATAGTTGGAATCCTGATGGAGGGTTGATGTAGCGCTTTATAACACTACTTAAAATAACTAGACCTACAACTATAGTAGTGGTGAATTTAGGTCGATCCCACAAAGAGTATGTGTAAAGCTTTTGAAATGAAATCAATCGGTTTTTAGGTTATGGGGGTTTTTTGTTTGTTTTCAAATAAGAAAATAAAATAAAATGAAACAAAAATAATAAAAAAATTAAAGAAAACATTTACAAATTATGAAAGTGGTGAATTCGTTAGGGATCTATTTCTTTGGTTCTATCTCGACCTACACGCAATTAAACATACTTTATTGCATTATTATCTTTACACCTCTATTTGAACTATTGGTCGTAGATTATCAACAAGCTCTGTTAATCCCTATTTTTTCTTAGATAAAAGTTAATTAAGAAGAGCTCGTTAACTAACCCTAGCTATCGGATAACCTAGAATAAACTCTCCAAGTTTAATCAGACAATAGCTTTGTGAGTGAGAAAATAGACCAATCTAAGCAATAATCACATAAGCTCAAATCATTTAACCTAGGTTACATTATCCCTAATGATATAATAATATTTATTTGCTACAAATGAATTCAAACACGACTATTATGAATCGTATTTAAAGTTCTAGCAATGGGTTCTCATGAAAAACAATCCAATAGAGTATGAAGATCATTCTTATAGCATGAAGATCATTCATACATAAACACAAGATAATGTAAACAATCATACAAGAGAGTAAGAATAATAAAAAAAATGAAAAAATGCTTAACTAGGTTCTTCGGCGTCGATGACATCTTTGAACTGGTATTGAGATGTCTAGCCCCTCATGGGTCTCTCAATAGGTGAGAGATTCCGTTTCCCTTTTCGCCTTCTCTTCAAAACTGAGACCACTCTCCTAAATGCCTCTCCCGAAACCCTTCAGATTTTTCTCAAATGAAAACATCTTGTTTGCCATCGCACAACATCTCTTTTACATTAAAAATTTAAGGTTTTTCAGGTGAGGTGGCAATGTCTTATGACTGTGCAAAACTTCTCACTAGTGTGAGAAGTGTTTTATGGTTGTCACGCCCATGCAAGTCGTGAGTCACTTCCTGCATTCTTCTTTTAATGTTTTCGACATATAATTATCATCTTCATGCATTTTCTGGTCTCATCTTGCTCTAATCCATATCATTCTTGCTCCATGAAGACAATTGATTGTGAATCTCTGGGAAACGACCCAAATATTGTGATTTTGACACACTTTAGTTCTTTCTCTTCCAAATTATACCTAAAACTATATATGAACTAAAGTGAGTATCTTAAGCATTTTCATATCATTAATCACTAAGTGTTATAGAATAAATGTATAGTTAATTAAGCACATATCAATTTCTGCCACATTAGCTTTTGATTGTCCTCAAGCAAAACATTAAAATCAATATCATAGACCCAAAAACACTTACTCATTTTCCATATTTCCCAAGAATAAATAGTCAACATTCAATGCTTTTACTTATGATCAATTGACATTCACCACCTTTAGAAAATAAGAAATCTAGAGCTAAACTTGGAAAATGTGTTTAAATAAAATGTATTCATAGGTGCACTTAAATACCATTCATAATCAAGACATTCCACAACTTTGCAAATCATTTCATTTCTCCACCACTAAAAGTCACATACAAAATCATGAATCAAAGGACCTTTCAAGGTTGTAATGTGAGCAAGGGTAAGGTTAGATGTGATTGGATAAAGTAGCATAAAAGTCATCAAAGCTAGTGAAATAAAAAAAACACTCAATATAACATCAAGCGTAAAAACCAACATTCACTCACAATTGTGTACATCAACTGTGATAAATGCAAAAACCATATTTCCTAACTTAAATTTAAGCTCTCACACCACAAACCATATCAAGCATATATCACTCACAAAAGTTGATAATAAACAAGACCTTGTAACTATAGGGAGTAACCCTTAAGAACTACATCTCCCTCATTCACATTATACTCAAGTAACCCTTTCATTACAACTTTGCAAAACATATGCATTTCCTCCTTGATACTTTTATTTAAATATTTTTTCTCTTCTTTTTATTTTTCTTTTCTTCTTTCCTGTTTCTTCTCTTCTCTTTTTCTTTTTCTTTTCTATTTTTCTTTGTTCTACTTTTTTTCATATAAAAATTAAAAGAAGCTACACCAATAATGGAATTCATAACATGACATTGTGACAAATATAACCACCCCATATATATGCACACCCAAACACTTAAACTTTTGTACATCCGTAATCATCAAAAATTAAAAAATGCTCCACTAGCTTTATGGTTTGGGTAGGAAATTTGGTTAAGTTTAAAAGCATGTAATGTGGTTAGTATAAAAAGAAAGGCTAATAAAGCTCAAAGGGACTTAACAAAGGAAAATTCATATCAATGGGTAGGCTATTTAACTAATGTATCTTGGAAAAACAAAGAATGTCTAATCATTTTCATGTTAATGCATGTGATAAAAATATGGTCTTGAATAGAAAATCAAAACAAAGTTAGGATGTACAAATTATGAAGGTCACACATAAACAAAAGACAATGAGACTGATATGGATGTATCAATCTAATAAGGCTCAAAATCTCACTAGATTTTGTCTACCACTCATGATAATCTTCTAAAGATAATGCATATTGACCAATCATAAGAGCAAAAGTACATGGTAAAGTTGTCATGAATTTTTCTAGTCAATTGATATGTGTTTAAATGTTGATCTATTTTAGCTTCTACACTTAGTGATTAATGCCTTAAAAATTCTTAGGATACTCATTTTAGCTCATTTTTTACATTTCGAAAGTAAAAGAGCTAAAGTGACCCGAAAGTATGTCCATTGAAGCCATCTTCTCTACTTCCATACTCTATTGATTCATGGACATGAAGAAAATGTTGTCAACATGACTCACTACCATCAGAAAAATTCATAGTCATGCAAAGCATAAAGACGACATGTTATGTAAGACAAAAGTGGTCTAGAAATGGAATAATTGAAAGAGACAAAAGGAGGGCTGCTCTAGGTGTGTAGTCGTTCGGTTAAGAGGAGTGGAGAAAGCTAGCTGTCCATTTTGCTACATTTTAACCAACATTTCAGATGAAAGAAATATGTCATCTTTTTGGGATAGCTGGAGGAGCTACCACGCTACATCTGTCCAACATGATTACTATTGGAAAAGAGCAACCTAGTTGATACAAAAGAGGGGGGGTTGGTGACAAAATAAGAAAAGAGAGGAGTAGTGTGAAAGGAAGAACTAAAGTTACAGTGAAGAAAATGTGAAAGGAGCTGCTTTATTTAAGTTTCAACATAGCTAGGGCTGAAGAAATAAGAGAAAAGAAACAAAGATAAGCATGAAATAGAGGGCTGGAAATAGCGTGGAAGTTGAAAAAGAAAGGAAGAAAGTGAGTGAAAAATAAGGGAAAACCGATAGCTGCATGTAAGTGGCGTGAAGACTAAAGAGAGTGGAGGCGGCTTGGAGTGGCACGTCACATCAAATATACTGTGAAGAGCGAGTTGCAGTAAAGTTGCGATAGTAGCTTGAAACATAAGGGGTTTTTGGTGGGAATGATTTTTATGGGTTGAAGCATGTTCTTGGGAGACCCATAAGAGACTAAACATCCCGACACTAGTTTGGAGGTGACATTGATGCCGATGACTCGAGTTAAGCATTTTTTATTATTTTTTTGTTTCTTTCTCTCATTAGAAATTGATTGTGTTATCCTATGTTAATTGATTTGGGTTTTGTGTATGGATAA
>JAOTAY010021847.1:0-32108 GCA_025629805.1 Erythroxylum baracoense | reverse complement strand
AGTGTAGAGCTTGTTTTGATCTTTCCATTTCTATAAAGCATGGAATTTTTGGATAACAGAATAGGAAGTTATAAGGTCTGAAAGTTGTGTTATTGTTCTGGAATGGAATTGATAGGACAGACCTCTTTGAAGTGATTTTTGATCCATAAATAAGTAGAATTTGGTTGTGAGTCCTTTATTAAAAATGTAGATCTTTTTGTTATCTTTCTAGTGATACTAAATTTGTAAATTTTAGAGGTCTGTGTAAAAAGATACGTGTTTTGAAATTGTATAGGTTTCGGATGAGGGATATTAAAGAAAGAAAGAGGGGAGTTGCGATCGTACCACGGTACGATCGCAATAAAGCAAAGGTCGTCGTGATCGCGACATTGGTGAACCAGTCGCGCTGTCGCGATGGTGCGCGAGCAACGCAGCGTCGTATTTGCGACGCTGCCGTTTTGAATTTATTTTATTTTATTTTATTTGGCATTTAATCCGACCCGAAAATAAAGAGAAAAGGAAGAGGAACAAGAGATTTATGTTCATAGATTTTTATGAACTTTTAACTAGATCTTAGTTCTTCTAGCCTAGATAAACTAGGAGTAGATTAAGTCTAGGTTCATTCCTTGGATATTTAAAGCTTATGGAAGTTCTATTCTTGTATATGATTGAATAAAAATATATTTGTTTGAAGGGAACCAAGAAAAGTCGAAGGTATGAACAAGAGGAAAAACAAATTTGATCTTGGAGTTACAAGTAAATAGGTGGGTAATATGTTTATAGTTTTTGTGATGATGAGCTAAATTATTTGCTTGTATGTGTATTTAAATACTTGTTTTTATTCATTGTGAATGTGGGAAAAACAATCTGTGATTGAAATCATGTTTGCTTTGCAAGAATTCTACTACTTTGATGTTAATAAAAAATAGAAAATTTAAGAAGCATGAAAATATGAATATGTAAGCATTGGAAAATTTGCTTGTGTGGGTAAGAGAGATACCATTCTATTTGTCACGTGCTGCTTGTGTGGGTAAGAGAGATACCATTCTATTCGTCACGTGCACGTTGACCTAAAACCTTCTCCTGGCTGCCCGCTTGTGGCAAATCAACTTTGAAAAATGGACTCATTCTATTCATGGTGTTAACTTCGGTCTCATCATTTTGTTTTATAGGATTCACTCGAGCTATATTATTTGTACATTTCATTGTGATTTGCTGAGCATGATATATAATTGAATGCTTTGTTTTAATGGTTGAAAAATACATGATATGATTTATGTGATAGCATTTTTATTATGTGTTCTGTAAGATGGAATTGTGAATATGTTTAAAAAAATTCCAGATTAAGCTGCTATATATGTATATATATGTGTGTTTAATTGTTGTGTCTCGTCACCGTTGGCTATTAACATATTAGCCACTGAGCTTCCCAGGTCACCCCATCATTTGCCACTTCTCAGGTGCAAGAAATAGCAGATTAGCGTTGAACCTTACAAAAATTTTGGCTGACTCCAAGAATTTCTATTTTTGTAACTAAATTCAAAGACTTTTGGCACTTTAGAGGCATATCAAACATGAACATTCATGATTGTATTTTTGTATTATGCTATTGAACTGACTCTGAATATGTAATTGAAGTTATGTATAAACCTTGCAACATCTGAGAGATGAAATTATGTTTTACTGAGAAATGAATGAAAGAAGGGTTGAAGAACTCCTCTTTTGTATATGTGCAGAAATTCTACTTCGTAAGTGTCAATTGTTTTTAATGGGAGTTTTGTATGTATGGTTTATGTTTTTGGAGTCGGGTCTTTTGATATAGGTAATACTTTTTATAGTTTGCAGAAAGGAAAAAGGGGATGAAAGTGTGTTCTAAGATTCAATGAATAGACTATGTTGATCTAGGCAGAATTTGACAAAATTGTCTTCATGAAAGTGGTAGCTCTTTCTTTTAACTTTCCAAGGACATAAGGTTTATAATTTTTGGACTTCGGGATTGAGAGTTATGATAAATTGAAGTAGGAGTGTGCAGTCGGAATGTCACGATCGTGCTTATTTTTCATGAAAGTCGCGATTATGCATAAGCACGATCGCTACGATCTATGACTGTTCACCAAAATTCGCGATCATGCAGAAGCACGATCGTGACCCCCCTCTCACGCCCGTGATTTTTCAAAAATCACTCCTGTGACTTTTGCTCTTCTTTTTTTATTTAATTGTTTGTTTATTTGTTTTTACTCCCACAAAGAAATTTAATTCCTTTTATCTTGATGTTAATTCTATTTATATATATTCTTATTTAAAAAGACCCCAATGTTGGTGCCTTATCCTCACAAAATAAGGACCGAGACCCGGGGCTAACATGTTGACATACTCTCACATTAGTTTTAAGAGTTTGATGTAGACAATTAGTCCCATTAGTGTTCCAATTTTTGCACTAAGAATTGGTTACCATGTCTAATGGAATAGTATCATGTTATGATGCATGATTATTAGTTTAAGTTTATAGGATTTATCAATTTTGAAATCTTTAAGTGCTTATGATATCCTCTAATTGTAAGTTGGCTCTCCAAGCTTTCAAATTCGTGTATGTAGTAACCATGTCTTGAAAATATCATTTAAATGTATGCATTTTGGTGATATACTTGCCTTTATGTATTTGTTTGCAATCTCTAACGCATGAAATATTATAATTTATGTTTTGGTCATTATGGACACTTTTAGCAGGCAATTGAAAGTGATACTACATGTATAATCTGTTGACAAAATTTACTTCCTCTATATTGTAAATAGGTGTATGTTGGCCCAATTTGGAAGTATAAGGTTATTTTATGGTGGAAAGTTCGTTGTAGAGCTGGAGTTGAAATATGTTGATAGGGAATCAACTATTTTTGATAAAGTATACCTTGATTATGTTAGCTATAGGCAAATATATGAGATGGGAAAGGTGTTAGAATACCTTTAAATGCATAAGGCCTATTGCAGGGAACTCAATTTTAAATTTAGTGTCTTTGAGATTAATTAAATCAAATGAAAGTTGTCTAAGGCTTATTAATTTGATAAAAAACCCACCAAATGATTGATGTTTATGTAATTCATATGTTAGACACACCATCATTTGCACCTGAGATATTGCCTATATCTAGAAGAGAGGATGGAGATAGCGAAGGTGAGGGGGAAGTTATGGCGCTAGTGAAGGAGTTGGTTTAGGACTTTAATGAGGGAGTTGGATTAGGAGTTGACAAAGGAGTTAGTGAAGAAGTTGGTTTGGGAGTTGATGAAGGAATTAGTGAAGGAGTTGATGAAAAGGTGGATGATCATGAACATGACGAGGGTTTTATGCAAGTTGAGATTCTCGATGACCACTAACTGGTTGAAATTGAGTTAACTAATTTTGGTAGTTTTATTAATAGTGATGAATATCTAAGCGGAGAAGAGGCTGGTGAACCATTACGAAGACCTAGTAGTAGTATTAGTAGCATTAGGCATAAACCATCCGATGTGGAAGCATATTGGAGATTGGGGATGGATTTTGGATCAATAAAAGAATTTAGAGATTCTTTTATGGATTACACAATATGGACAAGATATAATGTGAAGCTTAAAAAAAGTGAAAGTCATCAGATCAGAGTGAGATGTATCGAGGGATGCCCATAGGAGTTGTATGTCGTTTGTGATAAGAATGAATGGTGCTTCAAAGTGGTGACATACAATCCTGAGCATAGTTTTTTTATAACCAACAAACCTAGATTGGTTTCAACTAAGTTCCTGGTGAGACATTTTAGGGAAATAATACTTGAGAAGCCTAGTATCCCGACAAAAAAGATGGTTGAAGAATGTAGAGAAAATCTCAATATTTGTCAACTCAAGTATATGTAGATCTGCAAAGAGGAGATTGAGAAAAGAGAGGACGAGTGATTCTGTTAATGAATATGTCAAACTACAACTATACATTTATGAGTTAAGGATGAGTAATACTAGATCAATAATTGAGTTAATGCTGGCCATAGATGAAGAAACTTATTTGTTACAGGTATACAAAATTAAGTTTTTTCATATCATCAACAATAATATTTATGAAATTTATTTATTTATTACATTTATTCATACATCTTTATCTCTTTTGTGTAGTTCAAAATATTGTACATTTTTTTGATGCAATGAAAAGACGATGGAGGCATTTGAGGCCAATTTTTGCTATTAATGGGTACTTTTTGATGACTGAATTCCAATTTAGTATAAATGGATAGAACAAGTGACGGTAAAGGGTTATGAATCATTTTGGGAATCAACAGAGGAGCTCTCGGGAGACAGAAGAGAGGGCAATGAAGCTCTCACATATGGAGAGACCCATGGAGGGGGTAGACATCCTGACATCCGTTCAGAGGTGACATCGATGCGACAAACCCAGTTAAGCATATCTTATCATTGTGTTTGTTATTTTTACTCTCTTTAAAAATTGATTGTGTTATCCTATGTATATGGATTTGGGTTTTGTGTATGAATGATCATATTCTCGTTAGCGTTCGATTGTTTATGTATGAACCCATAGCCAGAATTTCAATATAATCCGTAATTTTTATATTTGAGATTCATTTGTAGCGACTAGTGGTTCGTAATCATTAGGGATAACATAACCTAGGTTAAATGACTCGAGCGTATGTGGTTGTTTCTTAGATCGGTCTGTTTTCCTAATTCGTAATGCGACTGTCCAATTAAATCTAGAGATCGTATCTTAGGTTGTTTGGTGGCTAGGTTTAATTAACAAGCATCTTGTAATTAAACACGATCTAAAGGGAAAATGGGATTAACAGAGCTTGTTGTTAATCTATAACCAATAATTTCTAAGAGAGGTTTAAGAACAATAAATTAATGAAATTCGGGTCCCTTACAAATTTATCACTTTCATCATTTTTGCATGTTTTTTTAGTTTGTTTTCTTTAGTTTAGTGTCATTTTATTTTCTTATTTGAAAACCAAACCAAACCCCCTATAACCTAAAAACCAATTGATTTCATTTCAAAAGCTTTACATACACTCTCTGTGAGATCGACCTAGACTCACCACTGCTATAGTTATAGGTCTAGTTATTTTGAATAGTATTACGATGCGCTACTGTCAATTTTGGCATCGTTGTCAGAGAATAAGGTGCTTCAGTTTTTGTTCTTGATTTTAATTGGTGTTTTGTACATGTTTGTTTGTAATTAGTTTTTTCAATTAATTCTTGATCTTGTCACTTTTGGTTTAGTGTTTAAGTGTTAAAAAAATAAAAGAAAATAGACAAAAGTAATTTTTTCTATAACTCATATTCTCAATCTTATAACCAAGTTTGGAGTGATCATACTAGCTTTAGTTATGAATGGGATAATCAATAAAATTACTTCCTTGATAATATGCAGGATGCACAATAATTCTTGTATAGACCAGAAGCTTCCTATTACGACTCAGGTCTATCTCTAGAAGACTTGCTTAATGTTATGGCTGCTAATAATTTTCAATTTTAACAAAATATACAACAGTTTCAATAGGGTGTACAGTAGTTTCAGTAGGGAGTACAACAATTCTAGCAGGAGAAAGGCAATTTTGGTCTAGCTTTCAAGAATAGGAGAGCCAACAAGACTCAGGTACATCTTTGGAAGAATTAGTTAATGTTGTTGCTGCTAACACTTTGCAATTTCAACAGGATGTGAACCGGTTCTAGTAAGATGCAATGTTTAGATGGGGAGATAACAATCGCCTGTAATCACAAAGTGAAAAGGAGCAGTCATCCCAACCCAATGTACCCAAGGGATGTTAGTGGAGAAACCTCACAGAGTGAAGAGAAGCTTGAGAATCTTGAGAATATTATTCAAGGAATGACTTGTGTGGAAGAAGTGGAGAAGGAGATTGAAGGAGAAAAGGATACATCTTTTAGCTTAAAGGTAAATACTGAGTTCCAATTTGTTAAGATTAACTCTTTACCTTTACCTAGTAGGTTAGAGATATTAAACGAGGAAGAAAAAGGTGAAGAGACATTCGAGATATTCCAAGAGTGCGGAGACTCAGTAGAGATTAAGATTTGGAGGATAGGGAAGATGTTAAATGTGAATGATTATCAAACAAGGCCCTATCCTGAACAACCTTATGTGGAGATAGCACAAAGTGTGATACCTAAAGGCTATAATTTTGTCACGTGAGGAGAAAGTATAGAGTCAAGCTAGCGACACTAAACAAAGACGCTTCTTGGGAGGCAACCTAAGGAAAGTTCGTTTCCTTTTTTACATTTTCACATTTCTTTCTTATATGCATGTGTGTTTTTTAGTTTGATTATTTCTTACTTGTTTTTAAGTTTTCAACAAAAAGAGAGAGAGAACCAAACAAACAAACATTTTCTCTTTTTCTATTGCTTCTAGGATTATATAGTTATGATTAGAGGGTGAATTGACTAGAAGAATCCATGGCAACTTTAACATGTATTTTTGCTCTTGTGATTAGACAATGTGCATTATCTTTGGAAGAGTAGTGACTAGTGGTAGACAAAACCCAGTGAGATTTTGAGCCTTATTAAACTGACACATTTATATCAGTCTCATTGTCCTTTGTTTATATGTGACCTTCATAACATGTACATCCTAACTTTTCTTTGATTTTCTATTCAAGACCACATTTTTATCACATGCATTAACATGGAAATGATATAGGATTTTTTTATAAATTACATTAGCTAAATAGCCTACCCCTTAATGTGAAATTTCCCCTTTATTAAGCCCCCTTGAGCTTTATTAGCCTTTCTCTTTATGCTAATCACATTACATGCTTTAAACTCAACCAAATGTCCTACCCAAGCCTTAAAGATAGCGGAGCATCTTTTGAGTGTTAATGATTATGGATGTACAAGAGTATAAGTATGGGGGTGTGCAAATGTATGGGATGTTATTTTACGTCTTATCAATGAAATTCCAATGTTGATGTAGCTTCATTCATTATTTAAAAGAAAAGAAAAAGAAAGAAAAAAGAGACAAGAAAAAGAAAAGAAAAAATGTTTAAATAAAAGTATCTAGGAGGAAAGGAAATTGTTTTACAAAGTAATTTATGATTAATGTCTCCTCCTAAAGTTGTGTTGAATGGGTGACTTGCTTATAATGCACATGAGGTAGATGTGGCTTTGAAGGATCACTCCTTGTAGTTTCAATGTATTGTCATTAATTGTATGAGTAGTTCCTTCTAGTTGGTTATGCTTCATGTGGTTTGTGTTGTGAGAGTTTGAATTTAAGCTGGGAAGAATAGTTTTTGCATTCATCATAGTTGATGTAGATAATTGTGAGTGAATGTTGGTTTTTGCACTTGATGGTATATTGTGTTTATCTTGATTCACTAGCTTTGATGGCTTTTACATTACATAATCTAAACACATCTCACCTTAACTCTTGCCCACATTACAAACCTAAAAATTCCTTTGATTTATGATTATGCATGTGAATCCTAATGGTGGAGAAATGAAATGATTTGCAAAGTTGTGGAATGTCATGATTATGAATGGTATTGAGTGTAATCATGAATACATCTTATTTAAACACACTCTGTACAAAGCTACCATTAGATTGCTCAATTTCTGAAGGTGATGATTGTTGATTGATCATGATTAGAAGCTTTGAATGTTAAGTTCTTGCTATGGTTTTTGAAAGTTATTCATCTTTGCTTATGATTATCTATTCTTGGGAAATATAGGAAATGAGTAAATGTTTTTGGGTCTCTAACTTTAATTTAAATGTTTTGCCCAAGGACGTCAAAAGCTAAGTATGGGGAAAATTGATATGTGCTTAATTGATTATGAATTTATTCCATAACACTTAGTGATTAATGATATGAAAATTCTTAGGATACTCCCTCTAGTTCATATTTTACTTTAGGTATAATGCGAAAGCAAAGGAGCTACAGTGAGTTGAAAGCACTATATTTCAATTGTCGCATTCCACTACCATAGAGTACATACCCAAACATCTAGAGGATATTCAAGTACATATCCTATAACAATGGTATGCTGGATCAAACCTAATCTCTTAAATGGCATCATAAAGAAAATACAATTTTATTCATAAACGTTTACATACAAGACATTAAAAACCAATATTTACAACCTTTATACACAAGTTCTACATGTCATATGTAAAATACTTAAAAACAACTACAACTCCTCAAATGCCAGCTAACAGACCTTTGAGCCATATCGTTATCCAAAATGTTCTTCTAGAAGATCCTAGAAATCTAGGTCTCCTGTCTCGTACCTGAAAATATCAACATTACAATTGGTTGAGTTTTGTGAACTCAATGAGCGAACCATCATTAATGATCTCACTCCAGGAAACATACAAATATCATACAACCAACCAAATTCACAACATTTTCCATCACAATAAGACATAAAGAATTTCATACACAACACATACAATCTTTCAAAACTTAAACAACCCAGTCAATCACATTATCATGGCATATCACTTCAACATCACAACTTTAGAAAAGATTTCACAAGCATATATTTCATAATCATAAATATAAAAATACAGATGCACATAAGATTCCAGATTTGTTATTATTTGTTGTGACCGAGTGCCTTTTAGATACAAATACAGATACAGATACTGGCCCGTTGGGCTCAGTCAGATAAAGAAATCACAGAGCAAAGCTCTACGTGCAGAATTTTGAGCTTATAGCTCTTTCAGACTGGCTACTCTGATTACAACGCCTTTATCTGAACACGCATTTTATTAAATTCATCAAATAACAGAATATGCCATGAATAGCATCCACTTATAATGCACAGATAGAATCTTATATTCATCAGACCTTAGTCCGACATTCAACTTTCGTTGAGTATTCAGAAGTCAATCAGATTTCAATAACAAACAGATATCATTCAAAGTTTAGATGCAATTAGAACACTTCCAATACATTCCTGAATATCAAACCCCTCGAACCTTTAAAGTCTAGAATTTATATGCAGATCACAACAGTTCAATAATTGGAAGTTGAACAGAATTAATCAATCAATCCTAGGAAGATCATCTAGGTTGACTCACAAATGCTCCCTTAAGCTTATTGCCTTGAAGTCCCGACAATGTCTGGAAGTGGTCGCTCAACGTGCTCCTCTATATGCAATTATATACATTTATATGTCACTTATATGCATTTTCATAAGAATAATCAGTCATAAGTACATTTATGAACGTATCATGTATCATGCATGATCAATGACAATTTCTCGGGTATGTTTCTTTAATACTCTTCATAAACAATTTACAACACCTTCAAAACATTCTTTTAATCTTTAATACCATTTTATTCACTTTAATCCCTTCATTCAACATCAATTAAATTCATTTAAGAGCTCATTTAAACTTACATGCCTCATATGGTAACATCCTTACTTGAATTAGGTTGAAAAACATCCAAAAAAAATCACCCTTTGATAAAGCCTCTCAGGTCGCGATTATGCAAGGGCACGATTGCGACTTTCCTTCTTCTCTGCAGAGTCACGATCGTGTAGATGCACGATCGCGACTTCCATCATTCTTCAGCAGAGTCACAATCCTGAAGATGCACAATCGCGACCTGCTATGTTTTTCTTCCTTCTTTATTGCCATTTTGGACCTAAAAATAGAAGTTTTAGGTAACACTTTCCTCTAATAAAATGTTCCTCTATGTATTAAGTTTCTAATGACATTAAATTCATACATTTTGGTTCAGTATCGTGCAAGTTATAATCAAAATACTCCATAATGTTCTCATACCTCGATAGAACACAATTCTCAACTTCAAGCCAAATTTCAAAACTCTTAAGGACAGATTTCAAATTCAATTCCTTTATAAAAATGTAGCCATATGACTCTAGTTTACTCTAGATGAAAATTCATCCAATTTGGATATTCACAGATCAAGTTATGGCCAAAACACAAATGTATGTTTAATAAAACACTACATATAACATACTCCAGCACAATTCATTGTCAATGATCTATTACTTCTCCATCATTTCTCCATCCTTTCACGTTGATGATTTAGTTATACCTCAATTTTCAATTCAATAATCTCTATACACAATTCACAAGTTCATGAATAATCACAACATAAAAACAGAGCCTAATTTATACTTTTACATATCACATTTTCTGCACTTCACTAATCTTCATTTAACTTCAATTATCACAATCCTTTATACACTTTCTGCACATTTTCTACTGCTTTAACTCCTTCATCACTTTACATATATCTCAGAAATTGCTTCTTGCTACACCACTCATGCATGCATCCATTCATCTTGCTACACCATTCATACATGAATCCATTTTCAAACATGAAAACATCATCAAAATTCATTTACACTATCATTAAACTCAAAGCATAACTTACTTGATTTACACTTCAAATCCTTCAATCAAATTCCAGAAATGGGGAGAGCAAATGAGAGGCTTCAGTGGATGAAACAAAGACAAGAATAGAGAAAATGGACTAAAATGTTTTTTTTTGCAAGGAGTAATGTGGGTAAGTCAATAACGAAAAAATATCCAACCAGGTGTTCAGGTGATGGAGAGCAAGGAGAAAGTTTTGGTGTTTCGGTGATGAACAAGCCAAAAGAATTGCAAAAATCTCCTTACCAAAAATGTGACTTATGTGTCCCTTTTAGGTCTTAACACATGTCTCCAATCCATGTGTTACATTTGTCCACTAGTTATGCTACCATTTGTTCCTTAGCTATTGGTCCTCATATCACACATTAATGGGTTTGTCACATTTCCATTTGTCTCTTATTTCTATATTTTTCTTAGTCTAAAATATTCCAAATATTCAGAAATTTCCGAAACGTCCAAAATGTCTCCAAAAATACTAAATCAATTTCGCTACACACCAATTCAATTTTCAAGACAATAAATCCACAATTTACATTTTAATCACATAAAAATCACTTATACCTATATATATATATATATATACACATACATTATCAACAGTTCTAGCGGAAAGCACTCACAAAAAAGAATCTAATTTCTATTCATGCTTGCTAAATTAATGGACTAAATTCTAAGAAAGATTTGGGTCCAACATAAAAGCAATGTGATTGCAACTTCTTTATCCTCTATCACATTTTACCAAATCATGGTAATATCCATCTCTTTGTAGTATTCCTTTATACCTTTAGAGCCTCAATTTGGTAATGACAAGGATGTTTACATGGTTGCCTTTACAACATGTATTCAAAAGATCTGATGGAGAGGAATAATAGAAGATTTGTGGAAAGGGAAAGAGGTGTACTTGCCCTCATGGAAATCATCTCTAATAATATTAGAGAACAACTGGTCATAAACCAGTTGGAGAATAAATGCAGCGAGAGACTAGCTATTTCTTGGAGGCTCTAACGAGAATCCAATAATACTTAGTACGTAGAATAGTAAATTTCTACATCCTAATCTAGCCAATTACCTCATGCACAACAGTTTTGCAGGATTTTAAAGTTGGGTTCTTACCATACGAAGTCCCTCCTCTATGAGATCTTTACGTCAGATCCTTCGTAGGTGCTGAAGACGTGCAGTCGGGATAAGTGAGATAGTAGTTGGAACCTAAACACACAAGAAGACCCTTCGAGTATTCCTAAGAAGAAAAAAGGAGTGAAGACGAAAAGAGAAGAAGAAGTTACGAGGATCAAACTAGAAAGATCTTACCTCCATAACCATCTGAAGATGCTAATGACGGAGACTTTGGAGCCCTAATTCGAAAACTTCTGATGAAACTTTGAAAGGGGGGATTTTGTTAATTCATTTTGGAAGTTCCGAGAATACATAAGTTAGTTTTATTCACGGTGACGTTTCTTTAGTTATGACTTCATTGGTCTATGTATTGATATCCTGTTAGTAGGATTATGGTTGTAATGAGCTCCTTTCTTATTTAATTCATTTTATTTTTCAAAAAAAACTTTTGGTATAACTTTTTATATTTATGACTAAGTGTAAATCTCTTTATCTTGATAGCCTTCGTCTCATCCCATGTCTTTATGAAGTCTCTCACCATTCTTCCTACTATTGGTTAATAATTTATTCTTTCAAATAATAGCATAATTGGTAAATTCAACCAAAAATTGTAAAATATGTTAGAATTGCCTTTATAAAGCAATCTTCACATTAATATACATCCACTGAATCATTAGAATTGATATTCAACACTTGTAAAATAAAATAGATCTTATTGTTTCTTACTTGTGTAATCATGCTTAGAATAAAGACATATTATACATCTCATCTTCCTTTGGATTTATTGTAAATTATATGTGCAATTTAAGTGCTAGGTTGGCTTAAATAATTGAATTCAATATAAATAGAAGTTAATAAAATTAAAAGAAGTCCAAAAGTATAAAGAAAATTAATAGAGGCCTTGGCAATCTTATAACATTAGAAAATCCCATTTCCAAATATTTAATTTGGATTTTTATAAGGCTTTGGAAATATATCTAAATTGTTTAGACATTGGTTTTATAAAATTTTGAGATGTTGGATTTTTTAAATCCCATTTTTTGTTTTAAAATCTATAATTTCTCAAAATTTTTCAAATCAAATAATCTTATAAGCTTATAAAACAAAAAATTTTAGTCTAAATTACAATGTTCTTTTAAATTTTGAAACATAGTTCCTTTAACTCCAAAATGGCCATAGGTGTGATTTATAACTCAACATTTTACAAAATGTCTAAGTAAAACCTTATTTTTATCTTTGGTACTGTTTTACACTCCAACGTTACTAAAGTAGTACTATTTACACCCTAAATAGGGAATAAAAGTGGTAATAGAGATAATAGTAAGTGCTTATGTAGATCTTTTATTAAATGTTAAGGTAAAAATCCTGCCTTTAACAAATGTTTAAAGAAATCATTTTTAATATTTCATTAATATTTGGTAATTACAATGAATTAGGAGCTTAACAATTGCATAATGATTTACATATAAAGCATAATGCACAAATTATTTCATAATTAAGAAAATATTATTTTAAATTTTAAATAAAATTTCATGATTTTCAAATAAATTTTGGGAAACTTTTAAAACAGTTTTAATTAAGTTTTTTTTATAAAAAGATGTGTTTTATTATTTAAAAGATATATAATTTGAAGTTTTCAAATTAATTTTGTAAGGGTTTAACTAGTCTCCTGTTTTGTATAGGCTAAAAGGATAAAGTGTTAAAAAAGAAACAAAATGGTTAGTTTGCAATCAACGAGACCACTAACTAATGAAATATCAGCTTGTTGGTGGGTTTAGGTTGATTAGCTAATAGGGGGTTTTAAAAGTTAATGGGTTAGGACTTTCTTTTTACCTAGACTTCATACTAGTTAACAACCCAACTAAAGAATGTTTAGCTAGTTGAAGGTAGATGATTGACTAGTTGATTATATATTGTATAACCTTTTAGTATAAGTAAACAATATTTGAGTTAAGGAAAGAATTTTAGCACCCTAAAGAGTTCCTAATATCCTTAAGTAACTAAAGAGTTCATATATGCTTTACTTATCATATTTTGAGTCCTAGTTCATTATTATAAGTAACAAAAGAAGGAATTGAATTGTATATGATTATGCAATTTCTTTGAAAAAGTTGGAATTAAATTAAGCCATAAAAGGAAAATAAGAATCATTGCTACTACATGCCAACATGGAGATTACAAGGCTAACGAGTTAACCACAAGCTCACACTTCAAGCATGATTAAGAAATAAAGAAAAAATTAAGAGTTACACTCTCCAATGTGAGCTGAGAAAATTTAAATCCAAATCTCTATGCATATGAATACTAATGTGGGTTCTAATCCTCTACAGTAGTAGGTATCTAAATTGCTAGTTAAATAGCCATTTATCATGGAAAATACGATTATACCTTTCATCCCTTATAGTAGTGAGGATAGAGAAGTACAGAAACACCAGATAGACTTTTTACTATGGAATCTCAATTTAGTGAAACACTCCTTGATTTAGTTTAAGTCCTTTAGTAATAAATTTTTTTTTGCAATAGAGCCTTTGAAATGTTATTACATAACTGCACTTGAAGAAAAGGTGATTTGGAATCTCCTCTTCTCCTTTACATAAGATGCACCAATTAGTAAGGTATGTGAATCTAACAATTCTATCAACAGTGGGCAACCTTTTTAGCATGGCAAGCAATAAAGTTGTTGAAGCTCAAGGATGCTGATAGCAAACTAGACCATATTAGTCCATGGAGGAGTAGGTAGGTTGTTTGTAATAACATATCTGTAGGACTAATTGATGAACTCAACATTTGAGGTATGCGTCTGTATGATTTCGTCATTCTCCAAGTTAAATTAGTATAATTTCAGTCCTTAATGAAGTAGGAATTGGAGTAAGCATAATTTGATCCTTTGTTGTGAGATCCTGATCCATAAAAATTTGTGATATAATAAAGGATTTAAGAGAATCAACTTCATTCAATTTATCCAAAGAACTAACTAATAGCCAATTATCAAACCAAAAAAATGTGCTCTCCCTATTGTCAATAAAGTGAATAATAAGTTTTCTGATCATTTCTCTCATCTTGAGAATGTATTTCAGTGTGGTGGAAGCTAAGTTTGTTCTTTATGAAATAAGTATGGATGTATCTTCATCAAAATGACTACTTATCAGTGAGCAACCTCCATAATCTTTTAATGAGTAAAACAATATTGAAAGATTTAAGAGAACTAATATTGAGACCACCTTTACATTAGGGTAAGCAAATATCCTCCCATTTCATTTTCACCTTACAAGGATTTCCTTTACCTCTAGTCCATAAGAACTTACCAAGAACTTTGTTAATTGTTTTGATATTCTTTAAGGGAAAATCAATGAGTAGCCTAATACACACTGATGGAATTAAGGATGCAGATAAAAAGTTGTGTTATTCCAATTATAGAGAAGTTTTTAACATGTCATGAAGCTATTATGAGATTGATCTTCTCAGTTAAGCAAGTATAGTCCTTTGAAATCAATTTAGAATCTGTAATAGGAATCCCAAGATATATGAAAGGAAGCTGCTATTTGTTGAAACCAGTAATGGATACTTAGTGGATTCCAAATTAAGGGCTCTTAGGGATAAAAATAACCACTCTTGACACAATTAACCTAAAGTCCAAATGTAACATATCACTACCTTAGAGAATATGCCCTAACATTCAGAGGACATTCAAGAACATACCATATGAAAATGACATGTTAGAGCAATCACATCAACTTATTATGACATCATATAGAACACAAGTATCTCCAAAGATCAAACTCCTCATTGCCATTCACAAAATGAAACTTACTTATATTGTCATACATATTATAATCTAGGTTTATACATAACATAACACTTGGGAGTTTAAAGCTCTATACAAAAATTTCAACAAGGAGAAACTAAACAAAGTATTCTATCTAAACTCCCTGGTATCAGCTGACCAGAGCTTTAAGCCATTCTTGTTTCCAAAACATATGTACTTTACTTTTACTCTATCACCTTAGAAGCTAGCTCTCCCTTCGTTACAATTTTGATGAGCTTGTGAACTTAGTGAGTGAACCGTTATTGATGTGCTTACTTATATCAAAACACAAAGACAATTCATAATCCAATTCACAAGCTAATCATATCATCCAATATTGAATATTACGTCATATTTTATCATGCTGCAATAAATACAACTTGTATACAATATTTCACTTCACTATTTTAGAACAATCTAATAATTCAATTCAATCATCCATATGATACATATTAAGTTGTATATGAAAATGCAAATGTGACTGCATTCATTTTTACTTTGTTGTGACCGAGTGCCTATTTACTGTCCCGTATCTAATATGGATACTGGGATCATTTCATTTACTATCCTATACCCATTTTGGATACCAGGCTCATTAACATACCAGGCTCATTAATAACTGAGCTTGTGGCTCTTTATACACATTTCTAAGGTTGAAGCTCTTTTTCATACTGGCCACTTCGGTCATAACTCTTTTATCTGATCATGCATAATAATGTGATGGAATGCATCAATTCACAAAATATGCTATCAGTAAGTTTCATTCAATGTGCACAGTCATTTATCAGATTCATTGAATCTGAGTCCAGTATTTAACATTTAGCTAAGTACATATTTCCATATTCATAAACAATTAGAAAACACTAATATAGTCTCAAGTATCAAACTCCTCTGACCAACAATGTCTGGAATCATAGCAATCAGATAAGTAACAGTTCATTAATTGAAAGTTAACCAAAAACAATTCAATCATAGTGAGAAACATTTAGGTTAACTCATAGTATGCTACAGATAAGCAATTACCTTGATAACCCGGTAACACCTAGATGCTGACGATCAATTTATACTCCTTTAGTCATGTTATACACACATATTTTACACTTTACTAAATTGATTAATCATATAAGTATTCAATCATACACATGTATATATTTCATGTACAATACATACTCAATTGACCTTCTCAGGTATGTATCCTTAATCACAAGTCTTGATCATTTAAACATTATAGCTTGTATATAACTAGTTTGCAATTTAGGTTTATACCTTAAGGAAACTTGATTATTCTAAATTCATCAATCATATATTCACCAATCCTTTTATAACATTAAATAATCACACAATATCCCAATTCTCATTCATTTATACCTAGTACACCTTACTCATATCCTTTGGATCACAATTGTGTTCTTAAGAACAACTTTATTCCTTTAACAACTCTTAATTTCTAGATTTAGATACATTTATATCAAGACAATTCATTTCTTAAGTTATAACATCAATTAACCACCTAAACTTATTAAACCAATTAATCAAGCAACTATCTAACTTCATTTCAAGCCTCATCCAAGTCCAAATGCATCAAAGTAAAGTGACTTATCCTTAGTTGGTTCAACAATTAGACAAAATACAAAATTTCATTTCCAAAGCATTGAGTGTTCACTCTCCATTTTCCTTCATTTTCTTCAGATTTTAACATCTTCATACCAAATTCTAAACATCTTCTTAATAGTTCATTAATTATACTTCAATTCCTCATCAATTTCACCTCAAATCCCAACTCAAAATCGTCTATACAACAGCTCATAACTATTGTTTTTCATGCACTTAAAAACAGAACATGAGTGTATCCATTTATTCATCAATATCGTAGTACTCATTAAACACCATTATCACAACCAATCCATCCCTAAAAAGTCATCATAAATGTTATGCTAACATATGTCACAATAGGTCAGTAATTCATTTACTTGTTTAGCTTAAAAGCCTCCTCAATTCATTAAGTTAACGTAGCTCTTCAAACTTGCAAGATCATCACAAATTCAAGGTGGAAATAGGTTAGGTTTTCAGTAACAAGATGAAGAAAAAAAAATATTGGAGTGGAAAAGTGCATAATTTTGGCAAAACTCAAAGTTGTAAGGGTTGGGTGTGAGTGTCAAAAACGAGAGAAGAAGAAGATGATAGCATGTAACAAAACCAAAAGAGAAGATGGTTATGTTGTGTGTATGTTTTGTGGGGTAGCTGTATGGTGAGTGTTACGACATTTGTCAAGTAAAGAACCATACTATATGTCTTCTACTTAATCTACCAAATGTCACTTAAATACTTAGTCCATTTGTCTCTTAATCTCTGAGTCATTTGTTATTTAATCTCTAAGCCATTTGTCACCCAATTTTTTAAGTTATTTGTCACTCAATCCTAATTCCACGTGTCACTTATTTATACTACCATGTGTCAACTTGTCTTGCCACTTGACATTTTTCCTAGTCCAAATGTACATATTAATTCATTAATCTCCCAATTGTAACAATCAATTCTAAATTACTAATTGCAATCCATCAAACCAAAATTTAAGACATAAGCAATACACAATCATAGTATAACCATTTAAAACCTTTCATAACCCGAAATACGTTAATTTAGTGCACATACAATCTTTACAGTGTTTTCTAAATCATGATTCGTGTGTGTATGTGAATATTATACATGTGAATGAAATGAACCTTATAAATTCTCAAATGATAAAAATTATGTGACTCAAAAGCCTAAGACTCAAACCCTCAGTAATGTTTTGGAAATCGGTTATTACACCAGATATCCTACTGAACATCTTAAAGACTTTTATAAGAACTAAGAAAGAAATAAGATTAGCCTTAGAGATTAATATGAGGTCATCAACAAAACACAAGTGTGATAGTTTGATCCTTCTACACTTGGAATAAAATTTAAAGCTCTTAGTCCTTTCCATAACTCTCTATATTAATTTACAAAAAGTCTCCATCATATAGGAACAAAGATAGGGTGATATGGGATCACCTTGTCCAATCCCTTTACAACAATTAACAAACTTACTGATATACATTTTTTGAGCTTTCCTCTTGATTTTAAACAATACTTGAAAAGGATTCCTCTTCACATGTGATAAAACAAGATGATTGTAAAGGTTTATCCTGACCTATAATAAAGAAGATACTGTATCAAAAATTTTTCTCTACTCATTTAAGGAATAAAAAAGTGAATTCTCAAGTAGAACTTGGAAAGTGAATGTAGGTCAATGGTTATTTAGCTGAACCATTAAAAATAGTTTACATTTTTTCTACTATTTTCTATTATTGTTATGATTGTTATGTAATTATCATTGATCAAATTGTCACTAACTATTTATTAGAGTAAGCAATTTTTTATTCAAATGTCAAATAGAAAAAAAAAGTGAATACATATTTTTCTATCTCCCATGTATGCTATGTAAGACCAACAAAATATAATTTTATTTTAAAATTTTTTATGCATTTAAAGTTAGGTAATTCCTCCATTATGTTCTAGAATAATACCTAAATTGTGTTTTGGTGAAAGAATTTCTTTTGTTTTTATTGTTTTCTTTAATTTTAAATTCCACCAAACAAATCAATTTAGGAAATTAATAACTGCTTAAGTTAATATATTATAGTACTTTCTCTATCTTATAAAAGATTTTGAACTCATAAATCTATTTGAAAAATTTTAGCACTTTTCCTTTAAAATTAGAGTGGTTTATATACAAGAAAGTAATCTTATATAAGCCCCTATATAAGATTACTTTCTTGTATATAAACCACTCTAATTTTAAAGGAAAAGTGTTAAAATTCTTCAAATCCTATATAAGATTACATTCTTGTATATAAACCACTCTATTTTTTTATTTATTTCCTTTGTGGAATTTATATTAAGCCTCTGACACCACTTTTACATTGGACATTTTGTAAATTAAGCATCTCACTCAACTAAGTATTCAATATAATTAAAGATGCATATTTGACTCATCATCGAAAAATACATTTTATTTTAGTATTTTTCTTTATTTAATTTTATTAATTGATATTTAATGCAAATTTCTTATTCAAATTATTATTTTCATGAAATGTTTTGATAAATTATATCTTCACTTATATATTTGTTTGTGAAACTCAATTTAATATTATTCTAAGTCCTATAACTTTTTTAATTTTAGACTAGAATTGACAAACATAAAATTTTAAGGAATTAAATTATTCTTAAAACTCCTGTAACGTGAAAGATTCTTTTTTATTCTTAACAGTGGTTTCCTATCATTATTAGGTCTCCTTCTTTTTTAACCTTATGTAACCTTTGCAATTTTTTTTAATTTTTTTAACTAGTTGCATATTATTTTTGGGTCTCCTTCTTCTAACCTCTACAATTCTTTTAATTATTAAAATTATTCTCTATCATTTTTGGGTATTTTATTTCTTCAAATTCTTACAACTTTTACAACTCTTTTTAATTCTCAATACTAGTCTTCTATTTCAATTCAATCTCTTTTGTGTTAGGCTTTATAATAATGTGGCAATCAATTTTCATATCATCTTTGACATTGCTGATTTAAAAGAAAAAAAAGAAAATTTAGTGAATTTGTGATTTCTCATACGAAGACATCAATTCTTATTGCATGCATTGGTTTGGCCATAATCGGGTTTTCACTCCCATTTGATTTTGTTATTTCAATATCAAATTATAACAACCACTAAGCAAAATTCCATATAATCATTGTTAGAGTAATACCCTAATAGAAACTCTAAGTAAATTGTATGTATTAACTAAACTTGAAAGTAAAATGTTTGTTAGATTTATGTTAATATTCATTTAGATTTTTAGAGTCTATAGTTATTTAAGAATGTGCTTTTTAGTGATAGAACTAGAAGTAGAAATTATGTTTTGGCACTTTTGCAGCACTTGAAAATTTATCTTTTACCATGATTAGTTAGCCATTGTTTTCCACTTACTAGCTTTATACGATAAAGCAAAAAAGAACTCAATTATTTTTAGTTGTCTTTAAGCTATAACTCCATTAAAAAGGATTAGCGGAAATGTGATTTCTATATTATCTATTACACTAAAAAATAAGAGTTACTTCTGTAAACCAAATTAATATATATAATGAGGATATTTCATATACTTTTGTTTTTAGCTTTTATCCTGCTACCGCCCAAGTTATTTTTGTTGAACTTTTCTTCTTCATTTGATTTCTTCTCAACACAATAAAGACTTGAGATATTTCATAGAAGAGTCTATATTGCTAAATTTGTACATTGGTATAAATGGCCATATAGAGTTCGGTTATACAGGAAGCAAAAGAGAAGTGGTCAAACTTTTAAAGAAAATTGGAGCTATGGACTAGAGCTATACGAGCGGTTTTCAACTAAGCCATTAGTGAATTTTATATTATTGATGGCTATATTCAATTGTAGATGGTGTTATTGACTTTAATATCAATTTTATTAAATTAAAATACAAAGTTATACTAATTTTTCATGTATATCTTAAAATTTAGTTTCTCACTAGAAAGCTTCTGTTGATTCTTAGTAAGAAATTCTAAATTTAAAAGAACATTTTTCCATATACTAGACTCTCTTTCCTATAAGTTTAAAACCATGTCTATTTGTAATCTAGAGACTTCATAAAGGAAATTAATAGACTATATGGTTATAATAAACTAACACAACAGTTACAAATTAACTCACAAGTCCTATCAAGGTGGAGATATGTTGAATCAAATGTATCCAACTGTTATCTAGTATTTTAAGTTTCATACATATACTAGAGGAACAAGTATGTAAAATTACAATAAGACAAACTTGCCTCTTACATGCATGGGTTATGGAAATCTTATTCCAACAAATTAAATATTTTCCTTATGATAGATCCATATTTGATTATATTTATACCTCATATTTGATGCATTATTGCTTTATATTTTATACTTTTATTGTGTATTTGGTACTTATTTTGCCCAAGGGTATTTTTAGATAATAATTTCTTTAGGGAATAAAAGGAGAAGAATTTAGATGAAAATTTAACATAAAATGGAGATTTAAAATAATAATGGGATACACAATTGTTTTTATAGTCATGTAAGTCTCTTAGCTTATGTAGAATTGTGAATTCTGGAGATTATAAGCTTTCCACGGTCCAATACATGGTTATGTATCAGATCATGTATCTCCTAAAAACTCTAAAAATTACTATAAAAAGACATTAGCAGAGGCAAATTAAGAGCCCCAACTTACAGAGGTGATTCTAGATGCAGAGATCATTAAAAAGGGGTAATATTGATCAAGACGTGAAGAAATTAGCGACAGATCCAATATAATTCAACATCAAATATCTACCTTGCAAGAACATTCAATAGAAAATAAAGGAGATTCAGAATTATGAACTCTTTGTTTTCTATTTGTTTTTCTTCTTATTTATATTTGATTTTTTTCTATTATTGTAACTAAACATTTTTAGTACCTAGGTGTGATAAACCCTAGTTTGTACTACAATATGTTTTTATTCTTTTATTTAATGCAATTATTTTTATTGATCTATTGTGATTCAATTATGTGTTTAATATATGTTTTAATACGTTTGGAATATTAGTACATAATCTGATTTAATAATACAAATATTGAGAAATCTTGTGTATGAATAGATCTACTGTAATTGAAAGGAGTTAATTACAATCCCAAAGATAGGTTAACATAAATCCTTTAGATTAGGGTCAAAATTAATAGCAGAATTCACAAATCAGTAAAGTAATATGAGAAACTTTAACCTTAGTAATTCAGATAATAAACCTAAAATTAGTTGTTTGTAGACTCAAGTGAGTTATTAGTGTAATAGTCAGTCTCCAAAATGATTAAGGGTTGGAGTGTTAGAATACTTAGTCATTTAAGTTACATCATTATAGAATTAATTTGGTGCATTTAGGTGATGATTTTATGATTTCATTCACATGCATAATATTAGCATGCACACATGAATTATGATTTAGAAAAAAAATACAAAGATTTTATGTGCACTCAATTGATATATTCTAGGGTATGAAAGTTTCAAAATGATTGTGACGTGATTATACATTTATAATATCTTATATTTTGGTTTAAAAATAAAAAGAATTTATGGATTACTATTAGTAATTTGGAGTTAATTGTCACGATTGGAAGATTGATAAATTAATATGTACATTTATCCTAGGAAAAATTTCAAGTGGTAAGACAAGTTCACATGTGGAAATTTAGGATAATTAAACCTATCAAATTAGTGACAAACGACTTAGGAATTAAGTGACATTTGGCAGCCAAAAAGGAGGCGATGTAGCCTACTTAATTACATGACAAGTCTCTTTAAAGAAAGACCACTCATTTCATACTATATATATAGAAGTCATGGTCATTTTCCTTGCCTTTGATATTTCAACTGTCGTATACTCTCTCCTTTTTCTCCCTCTTATTACCGAAACCTTCATCTCACCCACACCCTTGAATTTCAGCCTTAGTCCTATCCATCCCACCCAAAAACTACGCAAAATCCTTTATAAAGAAAGCTAGAGAGGCAGAACGTTGATACATATCTTGCTGTAAAAAACTTGTCTTCATTTTTTGGTTATGATCGAACCCATCATACTCCCTCAATTTTCTTGAACTGTTCTTGCAAGTGAGACTAAGCAGGCTTAACATTTGAGGTAGCATTCAAGCTAATCAAGTAAGTGAAATGCTGACCTATTATGGTATATGTTAGTTGGAAAATGAAGAATGAATGGGTACTTTCCTGTTTTGTTTTTGCATGTATTAAAACAATAGTTTATGGGCTGTGTTCGCAATGTTACACATGCTAAGTTTTAATATTTATTAACCTTAGTAAATTCCGTAAGCATATGGGTCGTTTGCGTAGCACCTAAGGTATCGATCCCATGAGGAAGGCCAAGCTAGTCCTAAAATCTAAGGTTGTACTAAACTACATTAATTCAAAATAAATAAATAATGCAGAAAATAAACCAATCAAATAATTAATTTCAAGAATTGAATTGTAGAAATCTAAACAAGATAACATGTCACAAAAACTAATCCCAAAGCCAACCTAGAAACTATCAAGTGAGAGAAAGTGGGTTTTATTCCGAAATTAACGAAAACCTAATCAATTGTGCAATTATTGAATTAATGGGTCTAAACAGTCCTAAGGTGAATTAATCTCTCTCAAGTTATAATTCTTAACCCTAATTGATAATCCTTAATTTAAATTATGGAATTGTGATATCTCAATTCACAATTAACATAAAACCTAAATTAGTTGTAAATTGACTAATAACCTACCGAGAACCTATGCTCGATCTCTCATTACATGATTCTACCGATTTGATTTAATTTTTTACCTATCAAATCACCTAACTCATGTTAGCCCAATTTGATTATTTTCACTCAGCTCATCCTCTCAGTCTATTGCCAAGTTATTAAGAGCATAATTAAATCACAATTAAATCAATGAAAAACACAATCAATCAAACTTTATTAACCTCAAAAATCAAAATCCCTAAGGTGAGTATAAAAAAAAACTCAACATTCAACACAACCTATTCTCAACACCTATTTCAATTCTATACATGAATAAAATTGAAATAACCGAAAAATACGTCAAGAATGGAATTATGGAGGCAGTAACAGCCAGAAACCACTTGTTTTGAGGAGTACGTCACATCAAGCCTTTTCTACGTGTTTCTCTTCCTTTGTCTCCTTTCTCAATCTCTTGATTTCTCTCTAGGTTTTCAGGAATTGGCTGACATGAAGGCTCTCTTTTTCATACTCTCCAACTCTCTTGCATTTGTCTTATAACGATGTATTTATGTTTTGGACGCTCTAGGTTAAAGTCAGGGTCGAAACGGTCCAAAAAATCTTATGAAATTCAAGTTTTTGCCTCACCCAATGCAGGCCACGATTGTGGTAGAACCTTTTTGTCACGATTGTGGCCTAGATCTAAGCTCTCTGTCACGATTATGCCCAAAGTGCACAATCATGGCCTGGCTGCCCTGGCTCGTCCCTTTTTGTCATGATTCTAACATCCCGTTACCCATGTTGAGGCTAGAATAGTAAATATGAGAGATTATTAAGAAATTAGAAAATGCATTCCATGCTCATGTATAATATGACATGCTCATGAACATGAATATTGAACTTTTGCACATTAAAATGATTGTACATGCATTAATTGACAATCTGGGTATAATTGATTTGTAAATGTGATTATATTGTGAATTGTTGTTTTTAAGTATTGAAAATTGAATTGGTGTGTATGGGAATTTATTTAGAAATTTTTGCGAAATTTAGAAAATTCCTGAATATTTGGATAAATTTTGGATTAGGAAAATTGCCAAGTGGCAAAACAATTAATGAATAGAAGTAGAATTAAGAGTCAAATGGCAGTGAACATTTTTATAAATCACTTTGGGATTTAATTACTTATGTCATTAAAATTTGGAGACAATTGGAGTAGAAATTGGAGTTAAATGGACTACTTTTTAAAAGAGGTCCAAGTGGGACCATAGGAAAATGTCAAGTGTCATCACCACTTGCCACCCTTCCCCACCCACGACTCCTCACTCTTTCAAAGTGAAAGACCAAATTTAAGTGTCTTTCACTTTCTTTTCTCTCCCTCTCTTTGAAAGCTCCATCTTTTCTCTTCTTCTTCTCTTCTCCTTCACGATTTTTGCTCTCTAACCTCTATAAACTTTGAACCTTCCATCTTTCAATTTCTACTTCCATCTTATTGTTTCTTTCATTTACTACAAGAAGACCAAACCTACCACCTACAAGGATGATGGATATGAGTTGTAGGAAAAGCTAGGGCTCTTGGTGTTCTTGAAGAATTTGAAGAGAAATCAAGTAAGTTATGCTTTAAATATCACGGGTTAGTGTAAATGGTGTATGAAAATGTGATGAATGAATGAATGAGTTTTTGCCTTAATTTGTATTGATGATGGGTTAGAGCTAGCATGATCATAAAAATGGTGTTGGAAGTGTGATGATTTATTGATAATTGATAAGTTGTTGTTGTTGAGATGATTTTTGAGATAGAAAGGTCAATAAGATGAATGTGTATATGATATGTTTGGTTTTTGGTGTATATGATCAAGCATGGATTTTGAATTGTGTATAGATGATATAAAACTGTAATTGGGGTATTATTGTAGAAGAAATAAGGTGGATATAAGTTAGAAGTGGTAGATTAAGCAAAAGAGATGATTTAGGAAGAGATTGATGAGGAAAATGAGTTATGTTTACTGCTTTCTATGAAAGTTTGCCACGACCAACTTGCACAATTGCTCTTGGGAAAAAGTTCGCCACGGCCAAGTTGCAAAAGTCGCCGCGACCAACTCCTGTCTTTGCTGCGGCCAACTTTCCTGCACAACTTAAACATGTTTCAGTATTTTGATCATGATTTGTTCTATAATTATCTGAATGGAGTGATTATTCATTTAGAGTAAACTAGAGACATAGAGCTACAATTTGTATGAAGAAATATAATTTTAGTTCTGTCTTTAAGAATTTTAAATTCTGGACTGAAGTTGAGTTCAGGGCACTGTTATAGTTTAAGAACAATCCGAATTTATTTGGAGCATAACTTTTGGGATACTAAACCAAATTGAATAATATTAGTGTCATTAGAAACTTAAGAGATAGAAGAACAATGTTATAGAAAAAAGTGTTGCCAAATTACTACAAATTCCTAGTCATAATGATCATGGAAAATTGACCCTAAGGTTTGAAATTTTGGAAATGTTATAAGGAGAAATGAGAGTTTGGATATTATATGATTGTATAATGTTAGAATAACATTAGTGAATGAATTGTTGGTATTAAAGCACCAAAGAGATGTTTATAATGGAAATGTAAAGGTTTATGCAATTGTAGTTATGATTAAAAGAAAATGAGAAATGGGTATTAAATATAAGTGAATGAGAGTTGGATACTGTGAGAGCTAATAATGCTAAAAATGGAATGACGAGTAACTAAGTTATAAAATGAGAATGTGGATAAAATGTGAAATTGGATGATATACCCAGGATTGTCATTAAGCATGCATTGTACATAGCCCATATACACATTTGTGCATCAATGAATACTTGAGATTTTGCAATTATTAATGTATGTGCAACGTGTGAATTGCATAATATTGATGTGCAGGATAAAATGTCCACACCCAGATGTTTCCAGATCTGGGAAGAAAATGCTAATCTGGAGCGTACTGTGAGTAACCTAGACGATTTCTCTCAATTATTGTTTGCTTAAATGCTGTTATGAATGATAAATGAATATGAATTGAATTGTGTTGAATTCCGAACAGAATGTCCGATGATTGTGAAATGTGGGATATATGTTGAAGTGCTGCTTAAATGTGAATGTGAAGAACTAAATGTGTTATAATATGATTGATTGAAAATATGAGATGCATTCCATACATGAATGCATGATCAGATAATGGGACTTGTGACCGGAGTAGCCACCGATCAGAGCTTAAAGCTCAACGTGTGAAAATAGCCTCGAGCTTAAACTGTGATTAAAGCCTTAGGCTCAGTTGAGAATGTACCTGGTATCCATAAAGGCATATGGGACATTATTCGATAAAGCTTGATATGCACTAAGGGATATGGGCTAGTAAAAAGGCACTCAGTCACAATGACAATAATAAATGAAAGTGAGTCTCACAAGCATTGAATATACATGTGTAATACCTGTGTATAATTGATATGTGTATTTTGTATGAATGACATCTTCGTTATGATTGTGTTGAAAGTGATATATGATGTTATATGCAAAGATGCAACATGTGACTTATATGTTATGTGTATTGATGCGCTGCATTAATTAAGTGAACCATCGATGATGGTTACCTCATCTGAGTTCGCAAAATTCACCCAAAATTTGCAATATTTTTCAGGCTTGAAGAGTACACTGTTAGACAAATAGGAGTATGCCTACGGCATACAAGTAAAAAAATAAATAAATAGAGGTTGGGATCAGTTGGCGTCTGCATTAGTATTTCCTTTATTTTAGTATCAAATTAAGTCTTCTGCAATTATTGTAACTTGTGTATTCGAATATTTCTGTTTTGAAATAAATTTCCAAGCCGAAAATGTTTGTATATGGTTCTGGCAATGTAATGAAATTTTGAGAAGTATTTTGTATTTGTAACGGGCCCAAATGGCTATTGAATTTTCTGATGATTGTATTGCTATGATTAGAAATGTTTATGAAATAAAGTGGGCCCGATTTGTTTATCGATTTCCTCACATTATGTTTGTGGTTTCAAAAAAAATTTGTACTGAAATTTGATTGATTGAGTACTATAGCATGCCACTCTCGCGGGGCATGGACTCGGATATCCCTTAAGATGTCGGGTACATGTCTTGCGGGAGTGGGGTGCTACAAGATCTCATCTTTGATCAAGTTTGACCAAGGCTTCACACATTAGGTTTTCTTGATTTTCTTCTCCCAATTGCTGCTAATGTAATAAAACCTTGATATTACATCAAAAGGGAGCAATTTACACCATCAAAACCAAATCTAACCTATAACCTAACAAATGAAAAAAAAATTCAACAAGATAAGTAAGCTTACCTACCCATGTTCTTCTTCCTCTTCACTTAGATAGCTATGAAATTTCGTTAGATGCTTGATTGGAAGTAGAAGAGCATGAACAATGTTATAGATCACTCCTTTATGGCCATAGCCGAATGTCTCTCTTCTCCTTTCTCTTTTCTGTTCTTTTTTCTCTCTTTCTCGATGTTTCTCTCTTCAATGGCCAGCCACCAATGTTTAAAGAAGATGAAGGCTTTGTTGAATTACAAATTTGCCCCCATTTCCATTATAATTACATCTTTTTCCTTAATAACATCTTATAATTAGAACTTTACCAAAATGTCTCATATTTACACTTTTACCCATGCCACTTGTCACCATTTAATTGGTTCTCTTCTAATGACTCATCATTCCATTAACTTCTTGTGGAAAAATACTAAATTTCCCTTTAATGAATACAAAAAGACCAAATAGCACTTTAATACATTTAATTCACTAACTAACTGAATTAAATTTTGCAAATTTTACACAACCGTCTTATCATCAAATTGACCATAACAAACCCGAATTAGGGTCAATACTTATCAATTAGATTCTTTAAAAAAATTTCGAATGGGTTTAAATTCCTCAATACCCATTATTTTCCCAAAATGGCATTTAACCCTTAACTTTCGGAACTTTCGAAATTCATCTGAGCGGACTTATTTTCGAACCATTTTAGTATAATTAAATTCTAATACTTATTATGGGTATGTTTCAAATTTTCAAGATTGGGTCCCCAAAATCAATATTCAAGCGGATTCACTACTTACCCGAATTCATTATTCATCTAGAAATCATCCAGATTTAATTGAAAAGTACCACCTAAATCCTCAAAGTACATTTCAAGGCTTTTAAAGTTCATTAAGACTCATTCCATAATCTCTAGTCTATCTATGATCTCTGTTATAACCTCAATAATACATTTAAATGCTTAAATTACTCTAATACACCATAAATAGAGCATATTTTATAGAATCCATGTACATCATATTACACAGTACAATTACTAAATTGGGATATTACAAATTCTCCCCTCATAGAAATTTCATCTTCGAAATTTTAAACAAATTTAGTCTTCTCAAAAATATGGATTTTGACGTCGTATCCATTCTTCGTGCTTCCACGTTATCAATCACTTTATAGGGACTAACATATTATGGGCTTAACTTATCACATTGTCTAAAGCAGACAATTCCTTTCCATGATGATATTCGCAAAAATTCTTTGATTTTTTAACTTTAACTCCAAATTCTTCCTCCATTTCCAAACTTAGCTCTGCTGTCAATTTTAGGTATTATCACTTTGACCCACATACTTTTGATCTTATTTTGGGTTATCAAAACTAGTTCAGCTAAACTAATTTTCTTTTATCTATCTCATCGTCATATACCAACACTCTACGCAACTATATATTTCCAATCACTTACAACTTGATTAATCTATCAAAAGGATACCTACCTTAGATGGTTTGGAAATAGGCTGATTTTTTTTAATTTGATCCTTTATCTCCTATATATTATGATATCTGCGTAGATTTTACAAAATTGCTAGCATAAAATCCTTTATAATATGCTTCCATTTCCATTCCCAAATAGCGAGTGGCTGAGCAAATTTTTTTGTTGTTCTTTGGCTCTTAGCCTTGACTTATTGATTTAACAAGCATTTAAACATATACTTTGCTATCACCCTTTTCATACCTTTTCGATCTTAGTGCACTTTCAAGGTATAATGCCTTTTTATGTTCCTTATATGCATAGTACATATTGGTGAGTGACTTAATCTAAAATTTCTTTCTTAATTGTAGCCATGACTAATATACACAATTCCTGACCTATCACCAATGTAATGTTACCTCTCAGTAAAATACCCTTGGAATTTACAACTTATCTCCATATGAAACTCCTTTGTTGAAATCATTGCTTTCGCTTTCTCACTAATAATTAGTTTAGTCACAACTTTGCTAACTTAACCATACATGAAACCATCCATTTAACACTATCACGATTAACATTTACTTAGATTACTACTAATGAATCTTTGATTGGGATTCTCCACAAAATAAGTGTTCTCTTATACTTCTGAATAATAAACATTTCCTTTCTTATTGTATCTAATTATAAACAAAACTCAATCATATTTTTCTTATATTTCTTATGCCTCACATAGACTTTTTAGCATTCAAATCTCAAATCCATAACCATTAGCGAACTATTTATTGTACCTTGGTCTTTCCCATCATATTCTTTGGAAGCAAATCAATCATTTGAGATCATATCATAAGACACTAACATAATATCCTATTCACCTAAAAACCACTCAATTACTTCAGAGTTCAAATGTTACTATCTTATAATGCAATTTCAAGCTTATCAAACCTCAATCTCTTCAAATAGGGAGTATACCTCATACTTCCACTACACAACTCTGATGTTAAATAAAAATATCTATAATTTTCTATTTCTACTACTATAAAGCACTGATGTGATTTCAGGTACCTCAGATCTTAATCTAGGACTTCATTAGTTACTAAAAAATTTTTAATTATCTAAAATCTCCATGTCATACTTGTTTAAAGGTCTCATACATAATTCTTATCATTCTCCCAATTATCAATTATAATTATCTGTAAAATAATACCTCTGAGTTTTATTGAGACAAATTTTCATTATGGCTCAAAACTTATCACTATAATTTCCTTGAAAATTTTACCACCATTTGCAGTTAATAAGTCAAATTATTTATATATGATTTTGGGATGAATTGGAACTAATTTGACTTATCTTCAATTAAATTGTGCACTTTATTTAGTTAATTCTCACACATTTCAACTTTATTGCTTAATAGGTACCATTGGACAGATTTTGGGGAAAGGCATAACTTAGACTGTGAATGTCAGATTAAAGCTGTTCAAGTACGCTTTCAAAGAGGACTCCGAGCTCTACAACTTCTGTGAAGACCTCAAGGAGAGATTTGGCCTTTTGAAGGGTCAAAAGTGCACATTGCTAAAGATGCTCAGTGTATGTCCGCCTAGCAGACATCCTGTAACATCCCCTCACTAATTGAAAAGGGCATTTTGGTCAATTTGGATGGGTTAGAAATATTGAACGTATTTTGACATATTCATGCATTCATATATGCACATGAATAATAAATAGTGAATATTTGCACATGAAATGTATGTACATGCATGCATGACATTTTCCCGGTTTTTAATTGTGAATAATTGTGTTATATAGAAAAAGTGTCTTAAGTGATTGAGATTTGGAATTGGAGAGGTTCATTAGGGTTTTCCTAATTTTAGAGAATTATAGGAATTTTTCGGGAATTTTCTGGAATTGTTTCCGGACCCGAAAAATTGTCAAGTGACAGTTAGGGGTCATCCAGTAGAAAAATTTGTTGTCCAATGGCAATGGAAATTCAGACATATGAAATTGGGAATTTTTGGAAGTGAGCCATTGGAAATTGGAGAGAAATTGAAGTGAATTGGGAAGAAATTTATAAACCTATGGGAATGTGACACTTGTCACATTTTTAAACTATTAAAAACCTAATGTTTAAAGAGTCTTTCACGACTCTTTCTCTCCTTCTTCATGTATGTTCCATTCTTGTTAATTTAAAGTGTTCTTTGCCTTTGAAAATTGCTCCATCCGAAAGCATCTCTCTTTGTTTTTTTTTCATTGCACTTTTGCTCACTTTCTTCATTTCTTTCACTCTTCCACACCCTATCCCCTCTTCTTTGATTAATTAAACACATAAACTCTCACCTTCTCTTTTGAATGATGATGTCGTGAGTGAGGAAGCAAGATTGAGAAATTGGGAAGATTGGAAGATTGGAAGATTAGGAGAGTATTAGGTAAGGTTTAAGTTTTAATGTTCTTTTATGCTTTCACATGATTGATTCATGCATGAATTATGGCATAACATGCATGACTTGCATGGATTTGTATTGTTCATGAATTGGGTATGTGTGGTCTTGAATCATGAATGATTGAAGTTTAGAAGTTAAAGAAAGAATTGATAAGTTGTTTAGGTCTTTTAAGATGTTTTGATATAATTGAGTTGATGGAATGATTAAATTGTGAAAATGCTGCCAAAATTTAGGTTTAATGGAGAATGATAGGTTGTAGGAGATTGATGCTGAAATTTGAAGTGATTTGTGTGCTAAATTGTGTGA
>JAOTAY010021846.1:0-10050 GCA_025629805.1 Erythroxylum baracoense | reverse complement strand
GAACCCCACTCCGCCGAAGAAATCCTGTAACCCTTACAAGCGCAATTGCGCAGAAACCAAAACCTAAGTTTGGTATTACTTTACTATTACGTATAGCTTAATAGCTTAATGGCTATACCTGATTTCTGTTTATACGATGTCGTATTGGAGAATGTACTTCTACTTGTGTAAAACGAATAAGAAGAGGAAGGAATGTAGTACTATCAAAATCAAATAAAGCTTAATAGCTATATCTAGTTTCTCCTTAAGCGATGTTGTATTTCGACGTGTGTAAAACAATGAACAAGAAGAAATCATTCTATTTTAACTCAATTTGTTGTTGAAAAAAAATCTTAATTAATAAAAAATCATCTTAATTAATTTTCAACCAAACAAAAAAATTAATAATTTTAATGTTAATGTTAATGTTAATGTTAATTTCATTAATTTAAGCTTATGTATCATAAAAATTTTTAAAATGTAATAAAAGCTTATATTATCAAAACTTAATAAAAAATTGAAGATTAGGTAACACTATGTAAAAGTGTTTGTATTTTATCTATTTTTTATAATCAATGTAGAATAGCTGAGTTTCCATTTATTTAAAATTATATAATTTTAAAGATTATAAAATTTTTAAAAATAATTTAAATTATGAAAAGTCTCTAGCATTTATGCTAACTATATGTTTAAATCGATAATGATGCAATATATTTTTAAATATTTATTAATTCAAGTTTTTGAGTTTTTTTTAAATTACTTAAAAGATAGCAATTAAAAGTGAAAAATGATTCAATAATTGAGTTGGAAAATGACAAGAAACATTTTCTTTAATAGATTGACTTGAGCCCGTCGACTTGCAAGTTGCAAGTCTTCGGCCGCTTTTCAACTATTTGTCTGAATTAGTCCAAATTTAATTCTAAATTAAAATTTTAATTTTATATAAGAATTTATTAATGTAAGAGATTGTACGAAATTCCTTGTAACATAAAAGCATTAGTTATGAACTCGAGGAAGACATTTTTCTTAAAGGTGATTATTTTTAAGGGTTTCTTTATCATATTTCCAATCAATTCATCGTCGCACTTACTTAAATCCCTCGTTAATATAGATTTTGGAAATATTTAATAGTAAGTAGCTTTATCCCTATAAAATAGAAAAATTATTTCTGATAGACTTGCAGACAAATGTGACGTGAAAAGTTAAAAAAGACTTCAAACATGTGATGCAAATTTAGAAGATAAAATAATAATAATATATTATTATTATTATCATTAATTAGACAAATAGGAATACAAATATTAAGAAAATAATAATAATAATAATAATAATAATAAACACAATAAGAATAATAATAAGAAAATAAGAAAAGCTCGACTAGCTCATCAAACTGATGCCCAGTTAGTCAACCAAATACACACGGCAAGGAAATCACATACAAATCAAATCTAATAAATAAGTAGAAGAAAAAAACAAGCAAAAATTCACAAATTAAAAGCAATAGTAAAAAAACATGGAACAAAATA
The DNA here is from genome assembly GCA_025629805.1 of Erythroxylum baracoense. Lineage (NCBI taxonomy): Eukaryota > Viridiplantae > Streptophyta > Magnoliopsida > Malpighiales > Erythroxylaceae > Erythroxylum > Erythroxylum baracoense. The sequence continues at coordinate 8,545 of JAOTAY010021846.1, read as the reverse complement.
CCTGAGATGACTAGATAGTGATAGAGATACCGTGACCAAAACTTTTCAATACACAAAACCTGGATATGTATAGCAAGTCTAGAATTACATTGTTTTACCAAGTGTGAAATTCTTCAATCAATTGGTTAATAATATTATTTCTTTTCTTTTTTAATTATAATTCATATATTACTAAGTTATATAAGGACTTCAACAAATATTAAGTTTAATTATAATAAGTTTCATGGTACTTTTTACCATCATTATTAAATAATCAACCCATTAAGAATCACTTTCACTCAAATTATTGTTATTCACAATACTTCTACCCGCGACTTTTTCTAACAATTATGCCAAATAGAGCTGTATTTCAAATTAAAAAAAGCGGTTGACTAATCATGGTTTTAAATTTCATTCTGTACTGATCGGAGAACAGAACTAAATAAAAGTTTTATGTATCGGGTGTAAATACCAGTTGGTATCGGTCTGTTTCGTTCAGTACGACTAGTATTTATAATACCAGTCATATACCGACCGGTACTGAAAATTTTGGTAAATATAAAGAATTATAATAATTATAATTTTAGTAATAATTAATTTTAATTCATTAAATATAATATATTTAATTGATAGTAAATTAAACAATATATATTTTTATTTCATATTTCAATTATACTTGGTTGTTTCCTTATCATGAACTCTTATTGTAAATTGTAATAATTTGATAGTTAAGGATATTTATTGTTCTTTTTATTAGATGTTTTGATGTAATTATTATTTATTATAAAATGAAAATTGTAATTGTAATGTTTTAAATACTTTGTATTGTTCTTAATTTTATATTTGTGTGACGATGATTGTCTTTTTTCATATAAATTGTGGTTATTATTTATATGCGAAGTATCTGAAAATATTATTATTTCATATTAATTGTGATTATTATTTATTATTATGATTTTTGGAGATAGGGTTAAAACTATACAGTACAACTGCACAATATGACAATGGACTAATTTGCAAATTTTTAAAAAATTTCGGGACTATTTTATAAATTTAAAAAATTAACCAAAATAGTACTCGGTATTGATTGGTAACGATGCAGTACTATACCAGAACTCAATCCAGTACTAAGTCCATTACGATATTTGCAACATTGCTATAACCTCTTGAATCACCCGAACCTGATATTCCTATCAAAATTTTTGATCAATATATGAGATAATATTTGTTATCATCATGATGTTATCACCATGATGATGATATGAAATACTATTTGGTGGTGATAACAAAATGAATCCACGCTTTTCTTTAAACCAAATTCTCTTATTTGAATTCAATATTAACTGCTTATTTTTTTATAACTTCTTGAATCACCTCAATCTAATATTTTTTATAAACATTATGCTAATATGCCTCTTTATCAATTGTCTTATTTAATCACATCTTACACCATCCTAACAGTTATACAAACATAATAATTTAATCAAATCCTTAAAATATAACACTTCAAAAATAAATTCATAACTAAAATAAATTAAATTAAAATTAAAATTAAAAATTAAAAAAATTAAAAAATTAAAAAAATAAAATAAGAACATTTTGGGTTCTCACATATACATTTTTCAGGCCCACTAATTAACTTTTTAAATCTTTGTCTATATGAAGTTTCTTATCGAACTTGCCTCATATGTACATCTTAAATATCATGTTCATTCTGATAGCTTAAGGTTTGTGATTAATGATTTTGATGATAACTGAATAATATTTCAAAATTTAAATTGTATTTATTTCCTTATATAGGCAAGGATATATTTCTTAAAAGCAAATAAAATCATGGAATAATTGCTTTCTTTCTTGGAGGAACCTTCTTTATAAAGTTACCTTTTTAGAAATGATTCCATGACATTTGGAAGGATCTTAATAATTCAAATAATTAGCTTCACAGGCCTTGACAAAACGTTTACCTTAACGTTTTAAAGATTTCAGTAGAGATAATATCGAAGATTAAGCAACGGCTAGTTGAAGAAAATGTCTACTTTAGGAAGAACCACTGCATTTGTGAAATATACGAGACTTGTGAAATATCTTGAACAACAATATTCTTGAAAGTTATATCAAACTCTTTATACTTTAGAAAGTGATATCACTCTATTAAGAGAAACTGTTAAATCTTTCATACTTTTCTTGTTGAGAGCTTAAAGAGGCTAGCAAAATACTACTACTGTGGAAGGTTGAAGAACCTTGAAAAATATACACTTGTGAGCTTGAAGAGACTCGTCAAATTACTACTTGGCTTTTAAAGTAAAACACACAAGTTGGATACTTGGGGATTGGACGTAGGCTTTTTTATAAGCTAAACTAGTATAAATCTACTGTGTCATCTTCTCTCTCTTCCTTACTTTTAAATTTTTGCATTACAAGTTTGTATTTTTAAGAGACTCCTTCAATTTTATAATAGGTTCCTTCTATTTCAAAAGTCAACAAGTTCTTATCGAATAATAGGCTCCTTTCTTTTTGAGCATTAACAACCTCCTATCGTTTTGATCATTAGTAGGCTACTTTCGATTAATTGGCTCCTTTTTGTTTAAGCGTTATCAGGCTCCTTTCAAATTAACAGACTCCTCTTTTTTTTCAAATTTAACAGGATCCTTTCGGAAGTTTATAGGACCCTTCTATTTATAAATTTATTTTGTTCAAGCAGGATCTTATCGATTTGAAGGTACCTTAAACTTTTTTTTACATACAATTCACCTCCCCTCTTGAGTGTGTTTGCCTTATCATTTGGTATCAGAGCCAAGTTTCACATTTATTTTGCTTTATATCATGTGATAGATCATGGAAAACAACTTGAGAAGCCTTGAAGGACAATCCATCTCAAAGTCTCCTTATTTCAATGAAAACAACTATTCCTATTAGAAAGAGAGAATGACCATTTATCTTCAATCTGTAGCTATCGAAATTTGGAAAGCTATCAAAGCTAGAGCCACACCTCCTAATACTGACAACATAGAAATGTTGACTAATGCTGATAGAAGGAATGCACAGTTGAATGACAACGTAAGACATCATCTGATCTATGCACTGTCTCCAAAAGAGTATGAAAAGATATCCTACTATTCTACGGCAAAGGAAATGCGAGACAAACTTCAAGTCACCTTTGAATGAACGAGTGAGGTAAGGAAACATAGAATAAGTCTTTTAGTGCATCAATACAAAACTATTTGCATGAAACAAGGACAAATAATAGACGAATTCTTCAGACATTTCAGCAACATCATCACTTCCTTGAAGAACTTGGGCAAGATATATCTGAATGATGAACTCGTAACAAAGATTCTAATATCACTACCAAAAGAATGAAGACCAAAGGTGATAACTCTGGAAACTATAAAGGATCTTGATACCCTCTCACTCGACTGGCTAAAAGGAAACTTGATGATCCATGAAGTCGAGCTTAGATGAGATGAAGTATCTTCATAAAAAAGAGAAATGGCACTAAAAGAAACTAATGAATCAATCGGTGATGACAGCGACACTGAGTTGCAAATAGATGGAGATGATAAATTCAATTTTATGGTTAGGAAATATGCCCACTTCTACAAAAGGAAGCTGATGAAGAAAAGAGAAGGGAACAGAAAAATCGAAAACAAAGGTCCCTATCAAAAGGCAGCAGTGGCAATAGCAACACATAAAACAATCAAATCATATGCTATCACTACAAGAAGCCTAGACATATAAGACCATAATATCCCCTTCTTCAAAAGGACAAAATAGAGAATCGAAAACCCAGGAAGTAAGCGACGACTGTAGCCTAGTCAGATGAAAATTTTGAAAAATTCAAAGAAGAAGAGACAAAAGAAGTCAACAGACAAAAGAAGTCAACAATGTTTGCTTCATGGCTAAATCAGAAGACGATGAGTTATATTATTCTGACTCTGATATTGACGTTGATGAATTGAGAAATACATATCATGAATTGTATGATCAGTACAAAAAATTGGCAGTGAAGTATTTCAAAGAAGTTGAGAAGTTTAAGAACAATGAAGCATCTTTGAATATTAAGATTAAATCATTAGAATCCTTGAATGAAAATCTAACAATCAAGAATATGTCTCTTAAGGATGATTATAAGCAAAAGGTTTCTGAAAAGGAAGTTTCGGAAGAAAGATTAGCCAAGTTAGAAAACACTTTGCTTGAGAATGATTTTAATAAAGTGAGACAATTTGAAGAAAAGGTTATAGCCCTAGAACTTGAGAAAGAGAAATGCGCAGGAAATATCTTATCTCTAGAAAAAGGTCTTGCGAAGTTCGTTGAAGAAAGGAATAACCTTGATGCACCACTTGATCATGGTAAATTCATTTTTTGATAAAGCTGGAATAGGTTACAATGAAAATAATAATGTTAGGTCATATAAGAACTTCTTTGTGAAATCTAGCAGTAGCTATAGTCAAAACAGCAAGAACCTAATACATGGTAGAAATTATAGCAATTCTCATTCATCTATTTTATGCTTCTACTGCGGTAAGCATGGTCACAATAATCATTATTGTAAATTTTGTAAAATGGAGAAATTATCTCAAATGTATGTTTGGAGACCGAAAGGTCAAGCTACTAACCTGAAAGGACCCAAAAAAATATGGGTACCTAAAATGAGATAATCCTTTCTGCATATCTGCTTCAAAACAGAGATAAAAGAAAATCAATGGATAGTTGATAAAGGTTATAGAGTTACTTTCTATCCATCACATTGTGAAATTATTGATAATCTTAACTATAATATTGTGTTTATTGGTCCTAAAAATCACAACATATGCTGTGCTTAACTGGAAGGTATGTCTTCACAAAATGTCAAATGTTTTGTTTTCATAAAAAAGGATTCATTTATTTGGCATAGAAGAATTGGACATGCTAGCATAACCATCTTATCAACAAAAGAACAAAGAAGATAGAAGAATTACTACATATAATTTTTAATGAAGCACTACCTTTGACAATAGTAGCCAATTCAGATGATGAAGAGCATCCCTTAGTTCTTAAAAATACATCAACTACATCTACAGTACCCTCAGAATCACAAGATCAAGAATGCTCCTTTAAAGCCAGGATGGAGTAGGCTCCTGATAGGTGTGCATTAGGATATATTTTTATAGGTAATTGGCATGTTTTCTAGCATAATTATTGTTTATTGTTCTAGTTTAGGATTCATTTTATATGTTTTCATTAAGTTTGATTTCCATTGTTTTTCTTGTGTGTTTCATGCTAATTGAGGGTAAATTTTGACTATTTTTGTGTAGGAAAGAAGAGGGAGGTAACAAAAGATAAAAGAAGAGAAGATAAAAAGAGTGCATCTGTGACAAATTCCCACGTTCGTGGGAATCATGCAAATTCCCATGGAAGTGGAAATTATAGAAGAAATGAGGAATGTGTCTGTGTGTAATTCCCATGCTCGTGGGAATCATGCAAATTCCCATGGATGTGGGAATTGTAATTCGAGGCAATCCGCGAGGCTTCATTAAACATAGGATTTTTGGACTATAAAAACATCATTAAGCCTCCATCTTTAAGAGGAGACGACACCCACCTATAGAAACACCATCCTTGAGTGAAGAACACATGTTTAGAGCATTGAGGAAGGATTGAAGACAAGGATCATCATCAAGATTGGGCAAAATAGCACATCAACACTAAAATTCCAGACTTTGACAAAGAAGAGAAGGAGTCTTTCTATTCAATTTTCTTTCATTTTAATCTCTTCTATTCTTTGTAAAAAATGGTTTATTTGATTGTTGATGATGTTATGGAGACCATGTTAGGATGATTTCATTTTAGGGATTGCTTTTGAATTATTTGGTCAAAACTCCTATTTTATTGAATTGAATGCAATTGTCTTTCTTGATTGTTGGTTTTAATTGTCATCTTGCAACAAATCGAAAGAGTGAGTGAGATGAAATTTGTGTAAGATTGTACAACAAGAGTTGGCAACCTATAGACTAGCAATCATCATGTTAATTGAATAGTTAGAAGAGAGATCTCGATTAGTCAATTGATCATCCATAGGATAGTTTAATAACTAGTTGAATCAGTAGAGTCATTAGGTAGGTTGAGAGATCGTTCAATCGATTCCCTTTAATTCGATTAGGGACAAATAGCTACACCTTGAGAGAGGGTAATTAGTGCATTCGAAAATCTAGGGTGAGACACAATTTAATTAATAAAATAGGAGGGAGATAAGATAAGGAAAAGGTAATCTCTAGCATTTAGATTCTTGAATTCGGATTTCTTGCAATTGCGGTATTGTCCATTGTTTACATGAGTCTTTTAATTTTAATTTAATTTTCCAGATTATTTGCATTTCATACTTTAGTTTTTTAAACAAAGTTATGTCTAAATTAAGCAGTGTCTAAGTATCAATCCCTGTGGGATCAATATTCGCTCTTTTTACTACAAGTCACGACTCATTCACTTGTGGTTTTTGAGTGTAAAATAAGTAGATAGGTTTTACCATCAACAAAGAGTATGTCAAGTGCTATGCCTCCACCTATATCTGCACCCTCGAGAGATTGAACAACCCCTTCTGATTTGCTAGCATCACTTTTGGAGACCTCTCTCTCTCTCTATTTCTAGTAGGGGATGTCTCCTTTAGGGTTTTTGAGCAGATGAGATTCTTCAGTCTTCAAGTCGTACTATATATCCATATATATAGTAAAACCTAAAGCCCAAAGCCCAAAGCCCAAAACCTAAAGCTCGAAGCCCAAATCTGATTAAGGCCCAATGAATCTTCAGTCTGCTTGGTGTGCGACCCTGTAGGTTTATTTAATGTTAACAAGAGGGCCTAAACTTCTTTTAGGCCCACAAGTTATAAGCGATCTCTAGCAAGACATAATAACTACTCAATATTAAATAAGGTCAGAATATGACACTACCTAAATCACAACTGATAAATTAGAGTACATTCTATAATTGGTTTGCAGGGCATACACCAACAATCTCCCACTTGCACAAGAACCAATTAGTCTTAAGTAGTCCCTTTGTCTCATTATATCTCGATTGAGCATAAGACAGGAAATAGTGTCATCCTTATTGTAACATACCACTTCTATAGAGCAAATGCCCGAACATACCAGAGGATATTTGAGAACATATCCTATGAGAATGGCATGTTAGAACAATCACATTAACTTATTTAAGGCATCATATATATCACAAGCATTTCAAATGATCAATTCTCCCCATTTCATTCACAAACATCAAACTTACATTATATCATTACAATTCATAATCCATATATATACATTACATAACGTTTGAGAGTTCAATACTCCATACAAAATGTTCAACATGACATGAGATGCTAACTAAAAACATTCTAAACTAGACTCCTCAGATATTAGCTGACCAGACCTTTGAGCCATTATTGTCCCTAAAAAGTAAGTACTAGACTTTTACTCTAACACCTTAGTAGTTAGAACTCCTCTGAACTTGAAAAACAATGTTGCAATTTTAATGAGTTTGCGAACTCAGTGAGTTTCGAAATTAGAATACCAAGATAAATTATAACCCAATTCAACAAGTATATCACATCATCCAGTATTGAATAACACATCACATTTTATCATATTTCAATAAGTACAATATGTACACAAGCATTGCATATCACTATTTCAAAACAATTCAATAATTAATTTCAATCATTCATATGATACATGTAAAGTTGTATATGCAAATGCACATGTGACTCCATTCTTATTTTTTTTGTTGTGACCAAGTGGCCTTCGACCCAATTTACTGTCCTATATCTATTGTGGATACTGAGCACATTTTTAACCTGAATCCTTTGAGGGTTTCGAGTCCATATTATTTGAGCCTAAGGCTCCTTTTATCATTCTGATCTTAAAACTCTTTTCTCACATTGGTTACTTTGGTTACAACTCCTTTAACTGATCATGAATGTCAAATGCAATGATATGAATAATCACACACATCATTTTCTTTCATCAGTGTAACTAATTATCTAGAATTCACATTCAATTTGAATCAAATAAGCATTTCATGGATAATCAGATAATCAACAATTGACATTCAATTTGAAAACACTTCCATATACAATCCTGAAATATCAAACTCCTCAGACCAACAATATCTGGAATTATAACAATCATATAAATAACAATTCAATAACTAAGATTTAACCAAAAATAAATCAATCATAGTGAGAAAGATCTCGTTTAATTCACAGTATGCTTCAAAAAGTTATTGTTTTGATGAACCAACAGTGTTTGGATGTTGACGATCGCCTTGTGCATCTATCGTTATGCAATACACAAATAATTCGCAAATCACTCAGTTATTTAATCAAATGAATATATAATCATACGCTTGTATATGTGTCAAGTTTTAATTCATGTTCAATTGACTTTCTGGGTATGTATTCTTATTCATAGATCTTGACTATTCAATTTGTTCTTATACACCCTAAGACCATTTAAACATTATATTTTGTATACTACCATTTTGTAATTAGGTTTGTACCTTTAAGTTAGCTTGATTTACTCCAAATTCATCAACC
>JAOTAY010021845.1:0-10053 GCA_025629805.1 Erythroxylum baracoense | reverse complement strand
GAGTTTTGGTGGAGAGGAGCAAAGTGAAGAGAGAAGGCTGAAACATCAAGAATGAAGGATGATTCACCACCTACCTTACTCTTTTGATGCTAGGTGCTCTTAATTTAATCAAGCCACATGTCACACATGAAGGTAAGCTACTTGTCCTTTAATGAAGCCATCTATATGTCTTCATGTGTGGCTGCCAAATATTACAGCCACTTGTCACTCAATCAATGTTGCCAAATGTCATTCAAAATATAGGCTTAGTCATACTAATTTTCATGTACCAACTTATCTTACCAATGGACATTTTCCTAATCCAAATGCCCATTTTAATATCTCAATTCTTTAATGATATTAATTAATTTCCATCTCACTAAGTATGATCCATTAACCAAAATTCAAGATCAGGCCAAAATTTAAAACATATATAATTCACGATCATATTGTCTAATACATATACTTTCATGAATATGTAACATTTCAACTAGGGTATAATTTGGGGCCTTACAATTCTCTCCCCCTTAAAAGAATTTTGTCCTCGAAACCTGGTGAGAACAACTGAGGTTATTGAGTTTTCATGGTCAATTCTAGCTCCCAAGTTGCTTCCTTGAGTCCATGGTGTTTCCAGAGTACTTTAACTAAAGGTATTTGCTTATTTCTGAGTTGTCAGACTTCTTTAGCTAAAATAGACATAGACCCTTCTTCATAAGTCAAATATGGTTGTACTTAAATTTCTTGTATAAGAATCTTATGTGTAACATTAGACCGATATTTTCTCAACATGAAAACATGAAACACATAATGCAACTTGGCCAATTCTTCCGAAAGAGCTAATTGATAAGCTACTAGTCTGACTCTCTAAAGAATCTCGTAAGGACCAATATAACGTGGGATAAGCTTACCTTTCTTTCCAAATCAAAGTATGTGTTTCCATGGCAACACTTTTAGAAATACCTTATCACCTACCTGATACTCAATATCTTTTCTTTTTAAATTGGCATAGGACTTCTGCATATTACTGGCAGCTGTGAATCTTTGTTGGATAACTTGAACTTTCTATTCAGTATTTTTCACAATATTAGGCTCGATCATCTTGTTTTCACTTAATTCTGTCCAACATACTGGAGTTTTATGCCTCCTACCATATAGGGCTTTATAAGGCATCATGCCAATACTATTCTGATAACTGTTGTTGCAAGCAAACTCTATCAGAAAAGTATAGTTATCCCAACTTCCTGAGAATTCTAACACACAACTCCTAAGCATATCTTCCAATATCTGAATAACCAGTTTAGATTGTCTATTTGTCTGGGGATGAAAAGCAGTACTGAACTTTACTTAAGTACCCAAAGTTTTTTGCAGACTTTTCCAAAATCTCAAAATAAATCAAAGATCACGATCAGAAATAATAAATAGTGGCACCTCATGCAACCTCACTATCTCATTCACATATAGGTCTGCAAGCCTATCCAATGAATAATCAGGATAAATAGGTAGAAAGTGAGCAGACTTGGTGAACTTATCAATAATTACCCATACAACATCATGCTTCCTTTGAGTGAGAGGAAGTCTAATGACAAAATCCATGATAACGTTTTCCCATTTCCATTGAGAAATCAAAATAGGATGTAACAAACCAGATGAAACTTGGCTCTTAACTTGAACTTGCTGACATGTCAAATATTTAGATACATAATCCACTATATCTCGTTTCATACCTAACCATCAGTAATGCTGCTTTAGATCTTGATACATCTTATTTCCACCAGGATGCATTGTAAAGATAGTATTATGGGCCTCAAACAATAACTTTCTCTTCAATTTATCATTAGCTAGCACACACATTCAACCTTTATAATACCGATCACTATCTCCTTTCACAGAAAAATCTGGTTGTTTACTTTCCCGAGTTGTCAAAATAAGTTGTTGCAACTTATCATCAACTTTTTGAGCATCACAAATTTCTTGCCTCAAGGGAGACCTAGTTTTCAATTGAGCTATTAAAGCCTTATTAGATATAAGTCTTCTTTCACTTTGTTGCACTGATAATGTTGAAATAGTCTTCCGACTCAAGGCATCAGCCACAACATTAGCATTACACAGATGGTAATCCACAATACAATTATAATCTTTAAATAGTTCCACCCAATATTGTTGTCTCAAATTAAGTTTCTTCTGAGTAAGGAGGTACTTCAAAATTTTATGATCAGTAAAAATCCTACACTTTTCACCAGACAAGTAGTTTCGTCATATTTTTAAAGCAAACACTATCACTGCAAGTTCAAAAGCATGTGTAGGGTAGTTCTATTCGTGAGGTTTCAGTTGCTTAGACACATATGTAGTTACATTTCTATCCTGCATCAAAATACAACCTAAACTATTTCTAAATGCATCACTAAACATAACATATTCCTTACCAAAAGAGGGTTGAGCCAATACAGGAGCTTTGGTTGATCAAAACTAGTTTGACATCTAGTAGTTTGACGTCTAGTAAACAGTTCATACTTCAATTCCTTTCATAGGAGTTTAGTCAAAGGGGATGTTATTACCAAGAATCCCTTCACAAATCGACGATAGTAACATGCCAAACTTAAAAAACTTCTCACTTCTATCACACTCTTTGGTGGCTTCCAGTTAATAATTGCTTCAATCTTACTGGGATCAACTCATCCTTAAGAAGAAACATGTCCTAGAAAAGATACCTACTAAAGCTAAAAATCATACTTACTCAACTTAGCATACAACTGCTTTTCCCGTAGGGTTTGTAACATAACCCATAGATGCTTAACATGTTCGCGCTTATTCTTGGAATAGACCACTACAAACTAGTTTAAATAGGGCCTAAACACTCTATTCATCTGATTCATAAATGCAGCTGGACCATTAGTTAACCTAAATGGCATTACCAAGAATTCATAATGTCCATAACGGGTCTTGAATGCAGTCTTCAGAACATCCACATCTTTTACCCAAAGTTGATAGTATTCTGATCGCAGATCTATCTTTAAAAATGCTCATGCATCTTTCAATTGATCAAATAGATCTATCCTTGGCAACAAATACTCATTCTTCACGGTGACTCTGTGCAGTAGTTGCCTGTAATCAATGCACATCTAGAGAGTACCATCTTTCTTCTTAACAAACAAAGCTAAGGCTCCCCAGGGTAAGACACTGGGTTAAATGAACCCCTTATCCAGTAGCTCTTGCAACTGAATCCTCAAACTCCTTCAATTCAGTATGAGCCATCCTGTATGGTGTTGTTGAATAGGTGTAGTGTCAGGCATAACTTCAATAGATAACTTTTGATGCAAGACCCAATAGGAACTTGTCTTAGAGAACCTTCAACAAGATGGAACTATACCCGGGAACTGCTAGAATCAAACAAACACACGGAAGTACAAGAAAAAAAATTGAAAAGATAGAAGACATATCACAAAGAGAAAAAGGGAGTTAGAGAAATGTTGGTCAATGGAAAGAACCCTAAGAGAACTTATCTCTTAGAAACCTAGCCTTGGGACACCACAAAGGAAGACCACGCCTTTGATAATTCAAGTATTCTCAAAGAATACAAGGAAAGCAAAAATGCTATGAATAATACTGTAGCAAAGTAGTGTGTCCACATTGGCACAAGTAAACCAATGTTGATACGGCAACAACCTGGAGCCAATGTCTAGATTACCTCCGTGTCAATGATTGTTCTCAATGCCTAAATTCAATCAATCTAACACGACCATTCACCCCTAAAATAGCAAGGAATTGGTAACAAAGAGTATAAAGATTGCAAGAATTGAATTGATGCCACAAGTTATAACTTACTTGATAAGTTGAATTAATCCTTAAGGTAAAACAAGCAAGAATCCAAATTCTCTCTTGAAGAAGACTTTCCATTTTTTTAATTCATGTCTAATTTGAAGTTCACGCATAAAGCAAGGGTTTAAATACCCTTGTAAAATACAAACCCTAACAAAGATAACCTAAAAACCCTAAAGAAAGCCTAAAAACATCCATAAAGGCTTTCTTGAAACAAATATGTCCAAAAACAAATCCCACATGAATTTGGGCTTCAAAACTAATTAAAATTTCCTAATCTTAGTCCAAATAGGATAACTAACAAGAAAACACAGAAGACTAAATTCAATCAATCTAACTCGACCCTTCACGCACAAATAGCAAAGAATTGGTAACAAAGGGTCTAAAGATTGCAAGAATTGAATTAACTCCTCAAGTTAGAAATTACTTGATAAGTTAAACCAATCCTTAAGGTAAAACAAGCAAGAATTTGAATTCTCTCTAGAAGAAGACTTTTCAATTTTTATTGACGTCTAATCTGAACTTCACGCATAAAGCCAGGGTTTAAATACTCTTGTGCAATACAAACCCTAACAAAGATAACCTAAAAACCCTAAAGAAAGCTGAAAACATCAAGAAAGGTTTTCTTGAAACAAATCTGCGCAAAAACAAATCCCACACGGATTTTGACTTCAAAACTAATTAAAATTGCCTAATCTTAGTCCAAATAGGATAAGAAAACAAGAAAACATAGAAGACTAACTTAAGAGGGGGGAATTGGGTTTTTTAAACTAGGCCCACATGCTTGGTTCCTTAAAATAAAACATGCACATGACTTTTTTAATGAAGCACATGCACATTTAACACAAATCAGCCTATGACAAAGTCCAAAAGAAGTCCACACGCCCTTTATAAGATAAAATAAGCCCAAACCCTAGACTTGTGCTTGTGAAAATTGGCTAAGTGTTAGCCCTCTTGATTTGATACCTCCAATGTACACACACACTTAAGCGTCTCCCTAAGCTCTTTCCTAAGCTTGATCAACAAAACTTCTTGAAGGTCTTGTGAAACAAAAACTTGTGCATAAATTTGAAATTGTGCCTTGAGCTTGTTGGAGCGTGACTTCTAATTGGACCAATTGGCATCCTCAAGTCTCCCTTGCCTTGATAAGTTGCATCAAATGTGGACAAGTAAGTTAGGTCTTACAAGAAAGACAAAATTTTCAAGTAACTGGTTACTTGTTGGAATGTCCAACCCTTTTTCCATTGTCTCTGCATAAGCTTCAAAAGAGAGGATGAGAAAAGAGGCTTCTCTTTCCCACACTTGCTCTATCAAGAACATGGAGTTCTCCCTCATGTTCTTATCTCTTTGAGCCACCATTCACAAGGTTTAGGATTTGGGGTGTGAATTAGAGTGAGTAACTCTGGTTGTGAGTCCGAGAAAGGGCAAATTTGAGTTACTTAAAGCCATTAGAGCATAAGGTGGACTTGTAAAGCAAGCACAACGAGAAGGGGACTTGTCAAAATAGGAGAGGTAAGGTCTCATCACACCTTCCAACATTGGTATTAGAGTGTGTATAGATTGCTTTCATCCTTAAAATTGTGCCAAATTAGAATAATATGCCATATATGCTGAAATTTGTTCATGCTTGTATAACATGATCATTAATGGCGAATTTTCGTGTGCTGTGTTTTAGCTTGAAATTTTGATATGGATATGTTCCTTATAATGTCAAAAGCTTGTGTCAAAAATTTGGTGAGAAACGGATTTGAAATGAGTGAGATATCCTATGATGAATTTATGGAAAAATTGGGTTTAAGAATGAGTTTTCCGAAAGTTTAGGCCCTTTTCACAACCTATTACAATAACTTTCTGCATGAGATATATGGATGTGTTCTTTGTCACATTATCTTTCCAACAGTATATCATAAGCTCAAATCGGACCTAAAATGAGTGAGAAACAGTAGCCCAAAGTGTGTATCGCCGCCATGAAATTCTGAAATTATGAAAAATCTAGGTTTAATATGAATGTGCTCATCCGCAGCATGTGTTTGCCAGAAGTTTAGGCCCATTGTTTGAACTGTTAAAATATTGTTTTGTATGAGATACACATATGGATATGTTCCTTGTCACATTAACTTTCCAATGGTATATCATATGCTTAAATCAGAGTTAAAATGAATAAGAAACAATAGTCCGAAGTGGGTATCTTAGCCATGAAAGACTAAAGTTTTTAGAAATTTTGGGTTTTCCAAAGCCACATAGCCGTGTCTCACACATGCCCTAAGGGCACATAGGGCACATGGGGCCACCCCAGAGGGTTGTTTATTAAAATTTTTCAAATTTTTGAGTTATTTGTTAGCCTAATTTGAGATTTTCCTTAATTACATGTGTAATAATTTTTTATTTTTGGGCTATTAACTTAATTTTCATGCTTGATAATTGTGTATTATATTCACAAATTTATGTTGCATTTCATATATGTTGTGAGTTGTATTCATTCCTTGCCTGATGAGGAGTGGCAATTGATGAAGGTTAGTTTACGCCACAACTCTCAAATCAAGTCATTTGATGACATTGCAAGGCACCTTTTGCTAGAGGCAAAGGTGATGGTCATCAAGAATCATTCAAAGGTATATGTTGCTAGAACTTCCTTTCCCCACAAGAATAAGTTCAAAGGGAAGAGGAAAAGGAAGGATGGTCAAAACAATGGAAATGGTGCCACCTTGAAAAAGTTCAAGAAGAAGTGCAACAAGGCCAAGTTGAAGTGCTTCAATTGTGGAAATAAGGGACACTTTGCAAATGAGTGCAAAGCACCTCCTAAGGTACATGATCCTTTTTCGACTTCATTTGTGCATGTTGTGTCATGCACATTCTTAACTGAATCGTATTCTTTGTGGATTATAGATTCGAGAGCAATGGACCACATAGCTAAAGAAAAGTCTTGGTTCGTGGCCTTTAGGAAGTTGCCAAAGGGAGCAAAGCATGTTTCTATGGGGAACAATGCAAGCCTTGAAGTAGAAGGGATAGGAACTTGTAGAGTCCCTCTAAACAATGGACATTTGTTGTTAATTGATGTTCTATATGTACCTAAGATTTGTAGAAACTTGGTTTCTGTATGTTCCTTGTTAAAGTTCAGATATTGCTTGAATTTCTTTAATAAATCTATGGATATTATTAAAGAAAATGCAGTAGTGTGTTTTTGTTTAATAAACAACAGGTTGTTTGAATTGAACACGAGTGTTGTTCTTTGCTATGTAACTAAGGTTACTACTGAGATGACTTGGCATGAGCATTTGGGACATATTGGACAAGAAAGTATGACTAAGTTGGCTTTACTTGGATCATTATCCAAGGTCTTTATATCAAGTTGCCAATCATATCTTGTTGGCAAGGCCACAATTTAGCCTTTTGGCAAGGCAACTAGAAGTCAAGAAGCTTTACAATTAGTTCACTATGATCTTTATGGACCAATGTGAATTATATCTAGACTTGGGTTTAGATACGTTATCACGTTCATTGACGACTGTAGTCGATTTACCCATGTGTTCTTACTAAAGCACAAGTGTGAAGATTTAGGCACTTTGAAACATACTTGCACTTAGTGGAGAATTAATTGGGTAAGAAGATCAAGTCAATGAGGACTGATCGTGGTGGCAAATACAGATCAAATGATTTTGAGGCATTTTGTGACCAAAAGGGCATTATAAGGCAACTCACACTTCCTTAGACTCCACAACAAAATGGAGTAGCCGAAAGGAGGAATAGGACTCTTATGGATATGGTGCAATCCATGTTGGCTAAGGCCAACTTGGATTTGTCTATTGGGGCGATGCATTGCTTAGTGCAACAATTTTGAATAGAGTGCCCTCTAAGTATGTTGATTTTAAGCCATATGAGTTGTGGTCGAAGAAAACCCCTAACTTAAGCTATCTTTGTCCTTGAGGATGGCAGCTTATGTACATGCTACAGATCACTCTTTTAGGAAATTAGGCCCTAGAGGGAGAAAGTGTGCCTTCCTTGGTTATTATGAGCATTCTAAGGGGTATGTGTTCTTAGACATAGGTCACAAGATTGGAAATGTCTTTGAATCATGAAATGCCAACTTTATTGAGGATGAGTTCCCTAAAGTTGGTGAATGTTGTTGGTTAAGACCTTTAGCCAAGGTCAGTTTAGTGTTTTGGAAGCACCATTGACTACACCTTCCGTGGTGGAAGTTCCTCAACAAGAGTTTATGCCTCCTGCATCCCCACTTGTTAATGAACAAAAAGAAGTTGTTCTTGATGAACAAGTTCAAGAGGGAGTTAAGGGAGTTCAAGAACCATATGATCAGGCTATAGGGTAAGATCATGATGAGCCTCCTCCCATGCCTAATTTGAGACATTCAAATAGGTAATTTGGACCACCAAAAGAATGGTGGATTATGGAGGGAAGGGAAGCAAACTTGGTGTCATCTGAGATTGATGAGGTTAGGGTAAGTCTCAATGAGGTTTGGGACTTAGTTGAATTACGTTCTAGCCGAAGGGCTATTGGGAACAAGTGGGTTCTCAAGATAAAATTCAATTTTGATGGTACTATTGAAAAGAACAAGGCCTGATTGGTGGCCAAGGGATTCACACAGAAGAAGGGTATAGATTTTAAGGATACCTTCTCTCCTGTTGTGAAATTCAATACCATCAGATTATTACTTGCTATTATGGCTTATTTAGACTTGGAATTGCATCAACTAGATGTAAATACTTCCTTTCTCAATGGTGATTTGAGAGAGGAGATTTACATGCAACAACCTGAGGGGTTTGTTGAAAAGGGTCAAGAGCACAAAGTATGTAAACTTAAGAAGTCTAAATACGGTCTTAAGCAAGCTTCAAGACAGTCCTACTTGAAGTTTCATGATGCAATCAAAAACTTTGATTTTGTGATGACGCATGAAGACCATTGTGTTTATATGTACACTTCTAGTTCCAAATTTTCCATTATGACTCTATGTGTGTATGATATATTGATAGCAAGTAACGGGTTGAGTTTGTTGAAAAACCATGAAAGGATGGTTGTCTCCCTCCTTCGACATGAAGGATATGGGAGAAGCTACCTATATCCTTGGGGTTAAGATCCTAAGAGATAGGAAAGCTAAAATGTTGGCCTTGTCTCAAGAACCTGATATTGATAAGATTCTTGTAAGGTTCAACTTGACAAACTCAAAACCAACACCACTTGAATATGGTTGCAAGCTTGGGCAAGATTTGTGTCCTCATAGTACTCAAGACAAGGAGGAAATAAAAAAGGTCTCATACCTAAGTGCCATTGGAAGTCTAATGTATACCATGTTATGTACACAGCCTGACATTAGCCAAGCTGTAGGTCTACTGGCAAGATATTCTTCTAATCCTAGAATCGAGCATTGGAACTGTGTGAAAAGGCTCCTTAGGTATCTAAAGCGTATAAAGGACTATTGACTATGCTACCAAGGAGAGAATCTTGGTTTGCATGGCTACATTGATGCTAATTGGGATGGTGATTGTGATCGTGATTCGTGCAAATCTACATCTGGCTATGTCTTCATGCTAAATAATGGGGCTATTTCTTGGAGTAGCAAGAAATAAACTTTCACAGCATTGTCAACAATGGAGGCTAAATTTGTTGCCAGTGCCTCAGCTATGCAAGAGGCCTTGTGGCTTGAAAATTTTATTCAGCACTTAGGGTCAATTGTGACAGTATGGCAACTTTGGCTTACACTAAGGACCCTAAGTATTATGGAAAGACTAATGGCATGTTTGATTCACAAGAATAGGAATTCTATTCCTAGTATATTCTTAAAATTTATATAATCCTTTGTTTGGTTGGATAAAAATATCAGAATACCTTCCTCAACTTTTAGGAATAGTAAAGATCGTCAAAAGGTGTCTTTAGCTATTCCAAAAATAGAGTTATTTTTAAGACTTTTTTATCCTTCATTATAATAATAATAATAATAATAATAATAATAATAATAATAATAATAATGATAATAATAATAATATACATAAATATAATTAATTAAAATAATAAAATTAATAATAAGAAGAATAATAGTAAGTAGAAAATTAATAATAATAATAATAATAATAAGAATAAAATAACAAAATTAATAAGAATAATAAAGTTAATAACAATAAGAAGAACATTAATAATAATAATAGTAGGTAGAAAATTAATAATAATAATGATGATGATGATGATGATGATGATGATGATGATGATGATGATGATGATGATCATAATAATAATAATAATAATAATAAT
>JAOTAY010021844.1:0-10053 GCA_025629805.1 Erythroxylum baracoense | reverse complement strand
TCATACACCCAACCAATTCAGATACACTACACGCAAAACATTCATCACAAAACCAACACCATAGATCCATCATCCAATAAACAATTCCAATCCAACACATTCCAATCCAAACAATTCCAATCCAATAGAAATTGCAATAAAGCATGAGAAATTTGAAAAAAACACACCCAAAAACAAATGAGTTGCTTCGAGTCTTCGGGTTGGTGACAGGTTGGTGACGGGTGGTGCGGTGGGCCGGTGGTGCAGTGTGTCCAAGCTGCAACGGCGACAACATGGTGTGGTGTAGAGGCGGTGGCATCTTCGGGTCCCCGTAGAGGAATCGAGGAAGGTTGAAGATGGTGGCGTCTTCAACCAATGCCAACAGAGGGAGGAGGTGAGATCCGAGGAGGATGAGGGAAGGAGGAGAGAGTGAGACAGAGCTGGGGGATGGGGAGACCTCGAGACGGCAAGATGGCGACAATGAGAGCGCGAGACTACGAGAGTGAGTGAGAGGCGAGAGTAGAGAGAGAGAGAGACCCAAAGTCGAGAGGGGGTGATTTTAGGGTAAAAATTTTCAGATTTGCAATTTGGTCCTCGACATTTCAGAAAGTTATGATACTGGCTAGTATTTTTTGGTATTTTGCATACCGGCCGGTACCGACCGAAAAACACCGATATCGGCCATAAGTACCATTCTCGGTACTGGCTGATACAAAATGGTACTCGAAACTCTGGGTAAGACATTGCGAGAAAGCATTCTATTGTATACTTTTGGGAAAAAGGTTAGTTTTTATCGTAGCTCTTGTTTGTTTGTTGATGTCTATGATTATTTAATACTATTTTAGTATTCTTACTCAAGTGTGAGACTTAAAAATTTCCACTGTTGTGAGACATTCGAGAATAAGATTTTGTTGGTCAACATTCACGTGAGAAGATTGAGTCTTATTTAAATGGACCTAAGTGAGATTGTTGTCCAAAGGAGTAGACGCAACTTTGGTATAAGTTTGAGGCCTAAGAATACCTTTGTAACAACTGGTATTAGAGCCAAAATATTGATATGGCGGGAGGCAACAATTTGACAAAGTGTGTCAATAGAGTGAAGGCACTCATAGGGACAATTCTTCAAGAAGAGGAAAAGGTCAGTTCCTACTTATCTCGGTTTTAGATTTTGGAGGCATAGATCCAACATTTGCAATATCAAATAGTAGATTTGATGAAAGTACAATAGGAATCAAGATTGGAGATCACGATTTTAAGGCGTGTCGTTGTATCGCAGGATATTGGGCATGCTAAAAGCAATTTGTGGAAGGTGTGAAAGCCCCAAGTTTTCGATGGTAAGTGGAGTGCCAAGGAGATCAAAAATTGCTTACGAGATATGGAGCAATACTTTCTAGTGACAAAGGTTTTCGATTTAGAGAAGGTGTCAATCATGGTTATGTATATGGTGGAGGATGCAAAGTTGTAGTGGAGAATGAGAACCTCCAACTACATTAGTGTGGGTAGACCTCCTATTGACACTTGAAAGAAAATAAAGGAGTTAACGGACCAGTTCTTCCCCAACAATACTTCATGGCTCATTAGGGAAGCTTTGAAGAGGTTAAAGCAAGTTGACTCAGTGCATGAGTATGTGAGGAAATTCATATACTTGATGTTGGCTGTACAAAGCATGTCTAAAGAAGGTAAGTTGTTCAACTTCATAAGTGGTTTGCAAGGCTGGGCACAAATGGAGCTTCGGAAGCAGAATGTGAAAGACTTCCCAAGAGTAGTAGTGGCTGGGGATGCCTTAGTGGATCTTCGAATTCCATAACCAATTCGAACTAGCAATGACGGCAAGAAGAATGATGGGACATGAAATGGTTTGAAGAAAGGCAATAAGAAGGTGTTCTAATCCTCTTAATGTAAGTTTAAGAAACAAATGAAATGGGATTTTACTTATTTCATTTGTTAAGGGTTGCACTTTGCTCATAAATGCCCAAAATGGAATGTGGGTAAGGAGTAAATGAATTCCATGGTTGCGAGGGATTAAGGAGAAGGAGAGGATGACTTAACGGAAGAATTCTACCTCAATAATTATGCTTTAATGGGTGTAATAAGCCTTGTGAAGAAGTGTTTGAACAAAAGTAAGGATAAACCTTAAGGAGAGGGAATATGGTACGTTGGAGACGTGCCAATGATCAAAGAGTCTTTGAGGGAATCAAATTCAGAGGAGTGTGCATGAATTATTTCAACGAGAGCGTCAAGCTCTTGTAAGTAGGCAAGGAAAACGGGCATTGTCAAACGTTAGCATACGATGGTACACAACGATAGAAATCTTTGATGAGATGTAAGATTCAGATGTAAGCTCAAAAGATATCTTAAGATGGAACTTGGGTTGAAGGTTAACTGGATCACATGTATGAGGAAGATATGTGAGAGTTTTAAGGACATAATATGTGATCACATGCATGAGGGAGATATGTGAGAGCTTTAAGGACAATATGTGCACAAATAGACATACTATGACTAATGGACTTTACATGGGTAAACATTAGATAGAACTAGTGTATTACGAGGGGTTTGAGGCTTAGATGATTCATCATCAATGGATAGAGAACAAAGGGAGATCTTAGATGATGTGGTAGATAAGATCATAATATATATGGATCAAATCTAAAAGATAAAGACCATATGGGAGGATCATCTGAAGATAGTAGAGTTCTTCATGGATATGGATGTATCATTCCTAGTTAAATGTAATCTCTTATCTTATTAGTTGTGATGTAGATCAACCCTATCAGACAGAGTCCTATTTGAATAAGGTGTCATCTAATTAGTTAGTGTGATGTAATCTGATAAGGATATGGGTGATCAGTTTAGTTCAGTTCAATTAGGAGTATGAATTATAAAGCCAGAGGTACCCATAAATAGCTTATTTGGGTCTTGTTCTTGAAGAGAATAGAGATAGAGGTGAAGGGAAGATATTGAGAGAGAGCATTCCTTTTTATACTTTTGGAGAAGTAATAAATGTTGGTTTTTATTGTAGCTCTTGTATGTTATTATTGCCTATGATTATTTAATACTTTTATAGTATTCTTACTTGAGTGTGAGAATTAAAACACCTTAAGGGTGGTGAGGCATTCGAGAACAAGATTTTGTTGGTTAATGATCACATAGAAAGACTAAGTCTTGCTTAAATAGACCTAAGTGAGATTGTTGTGCAAAGGAGTAGACGTGACTTTGATATAAGTTTGTTTTCTAGAAAAACCTTTGTAACACCCATCAAACCATAATAATAGAAGCTTGAAAGTCTTTAGAAATACTAATAAAGCTAAGCCAAGTCATATTTCTTTAAAAATTTGAAAAATGAAAATTGCAACACTTTAGAAAAATCATTTGCATAAAAATATAAAAACTACATACCAAGAAAGCTTTTCTCTAGGCTTTATAATTTGGATATGGCTTAAACATGGCCATCCATTTCAAGCATTCAAGACAATCACAATTTTTGGTTTTTAGATATATCTAAAAATGTAAATTTTTCGGATGAGGTTTTAAACTAAAATTAAAATATAAAATGCATGATTGACACATCATAAACATAGAGAGTCAACACTCAATAATCGAGGACTAAATTGGGTGAACCTACTTGCATGTAGCTAAATGATAAAATAGCCACAACTGCATATGTAAATGTATAATAGTTACAAACACACCATATATTGTAAACTTTAATATTGATTGACTAAAAAATTCTTGCCTTTTTTTCTATTTAGTGTATTAATTTATATTTATCACATTTTGTCAAATCTTTTTATTACAGTGAGATACAAAATATTTGTTAAGATATATGTTATGATAGCTTATTATTTAATTTTGGACGTTATTTGACAATTTGACTTAGTTGGATTTATGTGGGACTCTTTCAAGATAAGTTTGATAAGGATTAAAATCCTAATCAAAAAGGGATTTGATGGATAATCTATTTTAGGGATAATGGTTATCTAAGGTAGCAAATTCTTTGAATATTTGGTTGGTTTATTGCAGCTGGACTATGGCTGTAATTTACGTGAGATGGGGGCTGAAGTATTGTTGTTTTTGGTGTGAATCAATGATAGTTTATGTATGACCTGGAGGATGGAATTTAGGGCAATCTTGGATAATCTTGTGCAGCTGATTTTATGGGATATGATTCTAATGTGGTGTTGAATTTTTGGTCAAGAGTTACGTTACTTTTAGGGGTTGTAAAATTGTTGATTTTGTGTAATTTTTGCAGTTGTGTTTTCTTCTGTTTTGAACGATTATTAAGGGAAATTTGACAACTGGTTTTATCTTATGTTTGCATTAATCTTTGGTGGCTGTTAATTGTTTTTATGGTGTGTTAATTTGTGGCTACTGGTTGTGATTTATGGGGTGTGAAAACTTCACAAAATTTTGTGATTATTGAAGTTGTCACTTATAGTCGATGGTGTGTTTATTGTTGGCCTGATTGGGTGTTAATCAAATGTGCTTTGAGTGGCTACCGACAGTGGTGGTAGTATGCGTAAAATTCTAGCAAGCTTCGTGGATTTTATAGCTTCGTTGTTTGCAACATTTCGGTGAAGAAATATTTATATTTATTGGTAATTTGTTGGTTGTTGTGTATGTGATGGTTTGGTGAAAATATCGAAAGACTCCAGCAACAGTCTTGATGAACAACTTTCCAATCTTTCGTTGAAGAAGCTGGAATTAATAGGAAAGTTGTTTTTCTTATCTCAAGTGTCTTTGTTTATGTCCGTTATTGTTTAATCACTTAAGTTGTTTATTTCGTATCTTTATCATTAAACATTGTTGAGAAAACCTTTTGTTAATGTTAACACGAGTCTAGTGTGTTATTGAGTGTGATTTACTTTCACAAGTTGTGAGAGCAAAATATAGTGGTAAGTTGGGTGAGTCGGCTCTATAATGTCTTAAGTAAAACTATTGTTGTTCTTTGGTGAAAGTGATGAAGCTGAATGAGGACCCTACAGACGTAGACAAGATGTGTCAAACTGCGTTACTAAATCTCGAGTGTTGATATATTTAATTTCGTATTTATTTTTCTGTTTTTGTTTGCGCTAAAAAATTAATAATTGTTGATACAGTTGTTTATATCAAGTAACCGACAGATACAGTTACAAACAACTATGGTAGAACCAAGTTTTTTTGAAACGACATCCTTCAGGATTTTCAATATTATTACTTAAGAACTTAACATTGTGTGTAATATTTACATATTTCATTTCTCCAATTTCAACATCTTAAATTATACAAAAACTATTTCCACAAATAGAATTAAAGTGATACCTAGTTGAATAATTAGTATATTTATATTTATAATGACCCGTAACTAAGAACTGACATAATATTTACCCTTAAAATACCTTTTAAGATATATACATGCTAATTAGGACCAAGAATCATGAGCAGAGCACCTAATGCCCAATGATAGTATAATGCAGAACATTTTAACAATCTCCTTAAAGACTCTTATTTAACTATATATAGTACATACAAGAAGTTGCTCAGAACTTGGTGCAAAAAAATTGTCCTGATTATGTTTTCATGAGAGAAATATCTTACAAAACAAAATTGAATGGAATGTCTTTTGTATAAAACATATAAAATTAGACCAAAGTATATGCAAAAAATTGTGAAATCATGTATCCAAGTTCAAAAACCAAAAGTTCCCATAGTACAACTATCTGATCCTTGGATAATGAGGCAAAATATCGCCCACCATGAGAAAATTGCAAAAACCAAACTTCATCACTGTGAGCTTCCAGAATCTGTTCAAACAACTATAAAGTAGTGGTACTCTCTATGCTTCAACCATATGAAGACTACGTAGCATACTCGAATTACTACTATATTACAGATATCACTACTAACAGAAGAACAATTCAGTATTGCATTGAAAAGGTTTGCAGAGACAATGCAAAAAGTGACATAAGATAGAGGAAGAAAAATAATATACAAAAATATAATTCAAAATTTAATCATATAAAACCATAACAAGAATTGTCAAGCTCTAATTATCTCAACAAAATTAAAGACTATCTTCGTCACATCATCATTTCATGACACAATTATACTGAATTGTTAAAAATTCACATCACGCGTGATTGTTGACACTATTTCAAACATTAGGGACTTAATTACTAAAAGCATGAAGTATTAGAGACTTATTTGATATTGTAGCAAGCAATAAATAAATCCAATGTTATAGCCTTCTTTGCAAACTAGATAAAGAATCTTAGGAAAAATAAATAGCAAGATCAATCGACATGTGACTTTCCAAAAATCTTAATCCACAATTATCCAAATTGTTCCCAAAACATAATATTACTATCAAAATCTTCATTAGTTCTAAAAAAACATGTTTGTCTATCACAAAAATATTTTATACAAACATAACTACCTTAATTGTCATATTGAAAAATATATGCAATAAACAATTTTACTCAATTCAATCTACTGGCCTCATCTAAACTCCAATATGTCAATGCCGTGCACTAGGGTTATCGACAATCTCTCCATCTCCTAAAAAATAGCAATAAGAGATGAAATGAGTTGTCTACTCAATAAGGGTAACTGACCGTACCTTTAAAATCAAATAACTCAATATATATATAGAAATTAGTTAAGTGATTAAAACATATATACTAAAATACGCAACATTACTCAACCTATCCGAACAATTAACAAACATCCAAAATTATATCAAAGCAATGATTAAGACTAATATTATTATTATTATTGCCATTTATATTTTATCTCATAATTAAGTGAACTACCTAGGCCCTATTTAACCTAATAAGTTTACAATCAATGCTCTATCGACTCATCTTTACTCATAAACATAATAATATATTTCAAAAATCCATATATGTAACTAGTAATCATTAATTTAAATAATAACCAATACAAAATATGATTTAATATAAAAACAATTTATTAATAACAAAAATACAATTACAAGAATACACTATAATGTTATCCTTACCTGAATTTTGAACTCAACTAATTGGTAAGTCCAATCTACTCCTTAATTCGTTCTTCTGACCTAGACATTACAAAAATTCTTTTAGAATTCAACTCAAATACACTTAATAACCTACTTTATTCCCTTTTCCACTTTATTCTTAATTAAAAAAGATCCTTACTTAACCTATCCACCATAGTTACTAAAATACCCTTAATTATTAAAAGTCCTATTTTACCGTCATTTATTTCTATTAATACAAAATACCTTTTTGGAGTTAAAATCTAAACTTACCTTTAAATTTTTGCATTTCCTATTTAAAATCTAATCTTGCCCTTAAATTTAAATACCTCTTCTCTTACCTCCTCTTTCTTTTCTCATTTTGCAACCACCTTTTTTCCATTTTTTTTCATGACTTCAGTTTATTGTCCCAACCATTTACAATATATATTCCAATTATAATCTGGTGTAGGACAACTAAAACTCACAATTAAAGGCAGACAATTGTTGTTAGAGTTTTTTTTTTACTTATGTGAAGTCTATGCCTTTCTAAGAGATTTTGGAGTTGTTAACCTCCACAATTTCGTCACAATTAGCTATAAAACAAATAAAATGAGGGAACACATGATAAAAGTTTCACATGTAGGAGAAAGTTAATGCATTTACACATTTACCAACAAGAAAAATGGAAACGAAAATGAAGTAAGACAAGTTGTTTTTCGTTGGTGTATAATTTTCTAATTGTTGACTTCTATTTATACCCATCTATTTAATTATTTTATGGGCTGGGTTAGTTGTTAAGGTCGGGCTTTTTGTTTTTCCTTTTTGTGAGCTATACAATTCTCCCCCTTAAAAGAATTTGGACCTCAAAATTAAATTATGTACCTAAAGATTCAAACAAATGAGGATATTGAAGTCGATCTTTGTCCTCTATGTAATAGCTTAGACCACCCGCTCGTAGATATTGTCCACTTTGGGCCTTGACTCAGCCAAACCCTCACGGTTTTGCTTTTCCCAAGGCCTTCCCAAGAGGTCACCCATCCTAGTACTGCTCTTACCCTAGCATATTTAACTTCAAAGTTCTGATGGGGTCCGGTGTGTTGGGGCATAGAAAACGCGTCTACGAGGAAGAGGTATCCGCACCCTTATAAGACGTGCTTCGTTCCCCTCTCCAACCGATATGGGATCTCGTACTCTACCTTTAAAGTCACCTCTCTCAGAGAACGATGATGGCTTCACAAAACTTGCACCATTAGAATCTCCCATCTTCTTAATTTCCTAACCTGTCTATCCAATATCTTCACTGGCTCCTCTTTATAAGTCATATTATTTGTAACTTCGATCTCAAGCCTCGATATAAAATAGCTAGGATCTAATCAGTACCATCTCAACACCAACAGATGGAACACATCATGAATTTGTGATAAGTCAGGTGGTAAGCTAATCTATAAGCTAACGACCCCATACGTTGTACAATTTCATATGGGTTGATGTATCTCGAACTTAACTTCCCTCTCCTACTAAACCTCAGAATTCCCCTCCAAGGTGATACCCACAGAAATACAATATCTCCAACATTGTACTCCATCTCTTGACAATGTTGATCAATATAATTCTTTTTCTGGTCCTATGCTGCCTTCAAGCATTGTTTTACCACCCCTATTTTTCATATCGTCTCATGAACCAACTCTGGTCCCTCTAACGGTCTAACATCCTCTATATCTCAACATATCGGGTCTCTACACCACCTGTCATATAATGCCTCAAATGGTACCATACCGATGCTCAAATGTTAATTATTTTTATTTGCAAACACCGTTAGATGTAGATATTTATACTAATCACCCTTAAAGTTCATAGCATGTTTTCTTCATATCCTCCAATGTCTGAATCATATGCTTCGATTATCCATCTAGCTTAGGGTGAAATGCAGTACTCAAATTCAACCTAGTCCCTAAAGTTGTCTGTAAACTCATCCATGTAACCTTAGAATCTCATCAACATATAACTTGGCAAGCTTGCCCAAGGAGTTTGTCTGTTATACAAGTAAGAAATAATCTGATTTAGTCAATCTATCCACAATCACCAAAACTGAATCATGTCTACGTTTGGTCTTTGGGAACGTTACCATGAAATTCATCATAATTTTCTCCCCCTTTCATGACGAAATAATTAAAGGTCTTAATTTCCCTGCTGGCCACTAGTAATAAGGTCTTAAGTTTCGATATATTTTTGTATTACCAAGATGCATGTCATAGTTTACACTATAAGCTTCCTTTAAAATCTCCTCTCTTAGTCCATTTACATTTGACAAACAAACTCATTTTCCCAATCACTAGCCCTCCATATACTCTTACTGAAAAGTTAGTCCTTATACTCTATTGCACTTTTTCTCTAATCTGCATCAGATAAGAATCCCAAGCTTATGCCTCTCTGATTCTATCTTCCAAATCTAGTTAAACCTGTAATGTCGCTAATAAACCACTCACATAGTCAATCTCCAATCTTATGTCTAGTGCTCTCAACTCCACCAATGGTGTCATACTATGTCTGCTCAAATTAATCATTACGTCTGATCTTTTCATACTAAAAAAATCTACCACTATATTAGCCTTCTCCGGATTATAATCAATAATACAATCATAATCATTCAGTAGCTCAATCCATCATCTTTGCGTTAAGTTTAATGCCCACTGAGTTAAGATATACTTAAGAATCTTGTGATCTATAAAGATTTGGAATGTCTCCCCATACAAATAATGTCTCCAAATCTTAAGAGCATGCACAATCGCCATTAACCCCAGATCATGGGTGGGATAATTCATTTGATCTCAATTAATGAGAGGCATAAGCTTTTACTTTTTTGTAACATCCCGTCACCGATGGGAAGGGTAAAATAGTAATTTGGAACGGGTTAGGAGTGTTTAAAATTGTATTACTATGTTCATGCATTCATATATGCACGTGAATAGGAAATTTTGCACATGTAAATGACTGTATATGCATTCATGACATTTTCCGGTATAATTGTGAATAAATGTGAATTATGAAAAATATGCTTTGTGTGTATAAAAATTTGTTTTGGAGAGGGTTAT
>JAOTAY010021843.1:0-10055 GCA_025629805.1 Erythroxylum baracoense | reverse complement strand
GCAATTCAAATCTCATAATTATAATCACATTATAATTTCTAATTGCATAATAATTATTCCATGGATTTTATCTTTATAATTAATAATTGAAAATTTAATAAATACACAAAAATAAAGAATGTCTTTTATTGAATTACATATTGTCATACAAATAAATTTACATCTAATATAAATTGGCTACAAGGGTATACACCAACAGGAAGACCATAAAAATTAGGGATTGTTTTAGTCACATTCATTGGTTGGAGGGATAGATGGAAAATTAGTGTACAAGAAACAATTTATTATCATGTTTTATTGTCAAAAAGTGGACATGTATCATATCTTTTTTATGGGGATTAATAAAGTTGAAGGATCACGTAGGAAATGCACAAATACAACTTCCACATTCTTTAAGGTGGTCCAAAGGCAATGATCATCATCTTCGTCTTCTATCTAACTTATGACATCAATAAGTGGACTAAAATTAATCTTTTCATTTAGGGTAGGTAAGCCATTTATTGAACGATTACAATGATTTTATTTAGGCAACGCAACCACTAAGATGATTCATAACTTGATTAATATCATAGAGAGATTAATATCATAGAGAGGAATTTTCTCTAGAGAGAGAAACATACTCGTGTTCCAGGTAGTTCACTCTTCCCTATCTACTTTAAAGAGGAACATAAGCTCAGACAGTCCTATTTTCAAGACTTTGTACTTCTCTGTATATGATTAAGATAAGAAAATGGCCAAAGACATACTTGTATTCTAGATGGTATAGTATTCCCTATTTGTACTCTAATTGATCTACTACAATGAGGAACATGAGCATAGACCCAATGATATTCTTGGTTATATAGTCTTTTGTGTATGTTATATTGAAGTATATGGGCCTATATACACCCATGTTCGAAGCGGTACTTTCTTGTGTTTAGCTAACAATATGTCCAAAATGGGACACGTGTATATATATATATAAAAGCCATATAGAAAAGAAAATATTAGCATGCATTACCACTGATTAATATGGGGTAAAAAGTATATTGTGGCATTGTTCAACAATTAGATGATATGATATTGTTGAATAAATTAGGAAAACATATTAGATGACCTTCATATACAATTCCTTAGAGGGTACTAAACCCGAATTTGATTTTACTTGTGGACTTTTGATAATAGAATAAAGAGCATTGATTTTATAAATTATGATAATTTTATTTATATTTTACATCAAAATAAGCATTCCATTCATGAAGAATGTGATATAAGAAAGAATGAATAACGTAACGTATTCAATCCGTAAAAGGTTCATACCTTCGTTATAAATACCAGACTTACAACTAGAGAAAAAAGCTTTGATTATCATATATTTACTTTTATTAAGCATTTGATTCTTCTTTTCACAACCCTAATTGTAAGATTACATCCACCTCACTACGGGATTAGAGCACCCTCTTCCACTTAGGGTGTTCCAACACTGTTTCGCTTAATCTAATCCACACATTTGTGTAGACTCTATATAAATGTGTAAATAAGATTTAATGGAATATGATAAGAATTGATTAACTGGAACAGAGGATCTGATCTTCCTGCTTACGTTTGATAGTTAAACTTACTTGTGACTTCTATCATTGCTCACAGATAAGAGCAATCGAGTACAATTGGTAGAATTTAACCTTAACACCTATTAAAATTTTGGGAACAAAGTTTTTTTTAGAAATATATATATTTTAAATACATCACTAGTTTTATGAATTTTCTAATCCAAATATTCATCATAGACTACACATATTAATTATTACATCATATTGATTTTTTTTATACTGATTAAACATAATGCAATCAACTTTCATAATTCCAACCATTGGTTCAGTGTTGTCATTATATATATATATATCTAAAAACTCCTCCTCAGCCTTCATCGGTACAAAATAACAATAATTAAACAAGTAAATAAATTAATTTATAATAAAATTATTCATTATGCATAAAAAATATCATATTCACCATGCAAATAATATTGATAATATGTATTTTAATTATATATGCCCACTTCATATATGCTCTAAATTTGTACTATATTGGTTTTTGTTAAACCGTTCACAAACATCATTTAACTCAGTTTTGGTGACATTTGTAAATTTATATTATACAAGTACCCAAATTTTGATATGCGATTTACCATGTAATCAAAGCATTATATAAAGTCGATTATAATTTTCTTATCATATTAACATAAATATGATTAATCTCCTTAATGTTACCAACCTTTATCTTTTCATGTCACTTGACCGCATCCTTACACCACCTCTTAATAAAGAGATATTTTAGAATACGTTTTAATATTAATCCTCCTAAAAATTAAACATGTGACGACACACGATTCCCTTAAATTCAAATAACTTACAACTACACTTTGCTCTGGAGAGAGTTTTACTTAATGCAACTATTTGTAACCTAACAATATTTCACCCTTCACTTATCTCCTCAACCTCATAAAACTTGCTATTCCTCGGTTCATGTTTTTCTTATCCTATAATCATAACACTGCCTAGTTCATCTTGTACAATATGAAACATGGTATTGGTGTAGATCTTCTAAAATTCTTTTCAATATCAAATCGCCTAAGTAAGGATACACTACTCCTTAAAAATAAGTAATCAAATTTCATCTCATGGTTAATCTTTTTCCTAATTACTTACACATATTAATCAACAAATTATCTCAACATACTATGGGCATGTATGTAACCATTAAAATAGGCTCGATACCCTCACTTCTTTGTGTTATTAATATTCCCACTAAAAATTGATCCTTAACATTTATTGAAGCCGAGCTCATATAGTCATCAAATAAAGATTGAACATACGAATTATTTCTCAAGCCAAACTTAAAAATCATTTCATTTCATTTTGTAACAAATTCTTTTATATTGGTGGCATCATAGACAACTTCCACAAATACATCTTTCAAGTTTTTATCTCTTATGAGCACTTAGTTTTTCAATTTTTATGTAAGTTTATCACTACAAGAAATTTTACTTTTAGTGGAATTAAAAGTTGTCACTACAAGTTGTAATATTAGTCACTACTATTAATAGTGTCCAAGTCATCACCTCCCGTCACAAATACCTCTGTCACTAATGAAATAATAACTACTTTAGAAAAATGGTCATAATTATGCAACACTTTTGTGACAAAAGTACTGAAACTAAAAATTATGGAATATGTGACAAAACTATATGGTCACAATAACTTTACATATTATGACAAGTTTGTCAACACAAACAATAAAAAGTATTGACGAATAAAGCCGTAACGATACTTCATTTTATTGTGACATCACTGTAACTAAAATAATTGAAAATAGTGACAAAATATTTGTCACTCGTGCCTTTTTTATTAATGTCTGTTATTTCTTGGTCACAAACACTTCTTCATCACAATTATGAAAGTTATATGTTACAATAATGTTGTTACTAAATAAAGATTATATGTTACAATAAATTTATCACTGATGCATTCATGTTTGCCACAAATAATATTATTAAATTTAACAATTTAATTGCTTAATCGATAAAAATTTTTGCATTGGTGACCATAAAATAGAAGTTATCACAAATTATATGGTTTTTTAGTATCAAGATATTGTCACATAAGCAAATAAAATTATTAGTATTTATAATATATATATATATATATATATCACCAAAATGTACAAAATTCTAATTTCCAACATATAAAATTGAAAATTTTAATATCCAAGACAATTATATTTATTACAATTATCCCAAACTAGTACGAACTAATTTAAGCTAAAGCTTTTCAAGGTAAATTTTGCTGACTATTCTTCCAAATGAAATTCAATATTGATTTATTTCCTACAAAATAAATAAAAAAATATAATCAATTAATTAGTTTATAAAATATTAAGTTATAAATTTAGTACTAACATTTTATAATAATATAATGATAATAATAAGAAGTAATAATAATTATTCTAGATTTTATAACAATGTTATGAATACCGTACAAGTATTAGTACCATATTTAGTTCTGGTATAGTACGGTACTAGTATCGATCAATACCGAGTATCATTTCGGGTAATTTTTAAATTTATAAAATAGTTCCCAAATTTTTTTAAAATTACAAATAATACCTATTTTTTTAAAATTTCTTCAATATATTGGAGAAAAGATTTTTTTATTTTATAACTTATTTCAAAAATTTTTGTTTTAATTTATATGATAAGGTTTATATATTTATATTGGATTTATTTTTATAAATAAATTAAGTGAATTTATATGTGTACAAAAATTTTGAGGAAAAAGTTTTAATTTAGATGTAAATTAAAAAATTATATCATTTGTATAATAATATACAAAATAATATTTGATAAGTGAATTATTTAATAAATTACTAATTAGAAACAAATCTCAAAACTTTGGTAGAACTTGGGGTACTGCAATCCTGTTTGACTGAATGCGTTTTTAATTATTGGAAATAACTAATTTTATTATGGTAATTTATTTTCGATATTAACTGACCTACAATTTAATAATGAAAAAATGAAGAAAAAACATATCCATATTGTAAAACTTGGATCCTCAAATACAGGTAAAGCCATTTATAGCTGTCGAAGTGTTGTCTTTCACTTTCTCCATCTCTCTGTCTAATGGATAATGGGCAACTCCCAAAAATTCTTGCTTTCTTCTCTC
Source organism: Erythroxylum baracoense (assembly GCA_025629805.1). Classification (NCBI taxonomy): domain Eukaryota; kingdom Viridiplantae; phylum Streptophyta; class Magnoliopsida; order Malpighiales; family Erythroxylaceae; genus Erythroxylum; species Erythroxylum baracoense. The sequence goes on along the minus strand of JAOTAY010021843.1, from coordinate 5,352 downwards.
TTTCTTTTGATTGGCTCAATCGAGTAAGGTATTAGAGGTGGAAAGCTGATAGCTTTCACTCACTTTCTGTTTGTTTCTTGAGAATTAAGAAGTGGGTGTTGCAAAAATTGGGCCAAAGCAGATAAAGAAATGCAAAAGATGAGTGCTTCAAGGTTCATAAAGTGTGTCACTATCAGAGACAGTGCTATGGGCAAGACTTGCATATTGATTTCCTACACCAACAACACTTTTTGACAGGCCTCTATCCTGAAATGACTAGGTGACCTGTCCAGCACCCTACGGTGGCTCTTCAGTTAATATCTAATCCAACTGGAAAGTTCCTGTAGAGCTAAGACTATTTCCCTTTTTACCAAAAAGCCTTAACTTAACATTAAAAAGATATAAGTAGTGGTGTTTTTTTTAGTGATCATTTTTATTAAAAATTTTGACAATACAACGGTTGTATTTTAACCTACTTAAATTTTCAAAAGCCCTGTAAAAGTGCAAAACACTTCTATAATCATCTCAAAATCCCCACTACAAAATTTGGACTTTAAGTCCATTAATAAGCAATTTCAACAATCACTTCAATAATCTTAAAAATAAACTCAGACATATTCATGCATTTAACTTTAAAACATTCATATATATGCATTCTTTACATAAAATATATTCCAAAACATATTCATAAAGATGTAAATATTCTCAAAAATATTTACAAGAAAAAAATGCCTACATAATAGCACGTGATGAAGTTGATTAGTCTTGAGGTGGAGTCCTTGCTACTGAAGCCCCTAAGCACGCACCTGGGAGGTTTCATTTAAAAACAGAAAAGAGAGTGTGAGCTAAACGAGCTTAATGAGTGCTATAATTTCTATTCAAATCATATTTAGCTATTTAAACCTCCCTAAACAAATCTCAATTTCCATAATTCAATATTTAATATAAAGCATATATGCTTCCCAAAATCAAGTTTCTCAAATCGCTTTTCAAATAAATAGTGGTGGCATTAAAAATGTCATTGATTTTTTACACGATGTAGCCTATCACTAACTTCTTTGCTATGTGGTACCCTCAAGTATAAAGTCACGGAGCTAGTTCTACATCGCTTACCCGCGACTAGTTAATCACTAATGATGGAGCTGGTTTTACATCGCTTACCCGCACTAGGATAACCATTATACATCAATAGTTATGGAGCTAGTTTTGCATCGCTTACCCGCAACAGTTAACCATCAGTTATGGAACTAGTTCTACATCGCTTACCTATACTAGGTTAACCACTATATACCGGTAGTTACGGAATTGGTTTTACATCGCTTACCTGCAACTAGCCAACCACTAGTTACGGAGTTGGTTCTATACTGCTTATCTATACTAGGTTAACCATTATACACCGGTATATTAATATGTATAAAACCTATCAGTATTCCATAGGCCAAAAAATCATTTCCTTTTTATCAACCAACAACATCATCTCAATATAAACTCAAATCTTATAAGATTTAACTTTAAAACTTCAATTCATATATTGCTAAAAACATAAAATTGTACTACCAATATTCACTTATAATGCCTCATTTACATAAAACTCATAATTCATATTCACTTCATGATAGAATAGAAATCATTTTTATAAAATACATTTAAAATGCACTCACCGTTAAGCATCTTTATCGCCAAGCACACTCACGCGTTCTATGCCTTTCCTTTACCTACACAAGCACATTTCGCTTAGTTATTTATTTCCAAATTCAAAAATAAGATATTAACACTATAAATTCGGTTTAACCGAATTAGAGATTAGTATTTAATCGCATAACAAATACGCTAATCGTATTTTCGTTTACTACTGAAAGCTAACCTATTGTTCTTCGTTTCCAATTCTAACTTCAAAAGTCACTTAAAATCATATTTTTACCCGTTCTAACTTATCAATTTCTTCAAAACACTATCTCGCTCAATTTAATTCAGCATATCATGATGATGTATGATGAGTCACAGATATGGCCTATGTCTAGTAGCTATACCTCCACTTGTTCCATACTTTTCACATAGAAATGTTCAAATTAGGCTTTGAGGTCTTCTAACTATTTGTTCCCCTAAGTCTCAAGTTTCCATATCATAAAAATCATGTCATTTCAACTTCTAAATCATGAAAAATGTACTAAATATCACAATTTATTTCAACATAGGGACAGTATCAAGTTACCATTTTCAATCTCAAACTTCGATAACATTAATCCTGAATTAGGTCTAGGTCTCTTCTATAGCTTTTTGGTAATATGTGTTAGGTTTTATCTGCAATTGGAATCAACCAATTTGAATGTCTGTAGCTTGAGTTATGGTCAAAACAATAGGGCTGGTTCAAGTGATTCGAGAATCAAAGACAAAATTTCACTAAACATAACTCTTTCTCTTGTAATATTCAACCCTTAAATAATTCCAAACTTATTGTCTACTTTATGGCAAGTCAAAAATCATCATTTATCTTAAAAAAATCTATCCCACTAAAAAGCCCCAAAATTAGAAATTTAGGTTAGGAAACTTACCAATTTCTTTCAATCTTTTAAACAATTAAAGAACACTTAGTCTTGATCAAACTCTCTTCAATTCATGCTCCGAAATCCATTAAAAACCAGCTGCACCCCCTTCTTCTCTCCTTGGTTGAAACATCACTCTTTCTTCTCTTCTTTTTCTTCTTTTGTTTCACTATCACATATATCTTAAACGAATGAACCAAAATGTCTTAAGTTTTGCTTTTTATACTCATTTAATGGATTACACATGTCATCTTCCTATTTATCATCACTAATGACTCATCAAACACAAGTCCTCATCTCATTGGTCATCTCTAATGATTCATCAATCCACTATTATCATGTAAAAAGACCAAATTGCCCTTAATTAGTACAAAAAGACCAAATTACCCTTTAATGCATTTAATTGACAAACTAACTGAATTAAATCCCGAAAACATTCCATAACTGTCTTATTTTCATATTGATCATGAAATATTTTAATTAGAGTCAATTCTTATTGATTGGATACTTTGAAAAAATTTTCGAATGGGTTTAAAATCATTAATAAGCATTACTTTCCAAAAAGGGCATTTTACTCTTAAACTTTTGGAACTCCTCAAATCCATCCTATTGGACTTATTTTTAATTCATTGCAATATCATTAAACTCTAATAATTGTTTCAGATATTTTTCATTATTTTGAGGTTGGGTCCCACAAAAATTCACTATTCATCTAAAAATACTATTCATCGAGCATAAAAATTTTTATTCAATGAAAGGAAAGTTTTAGGATACAATCACCCCTTATACAAATTTCGTCCTTGAAATTTAACTAAGCATACATGTTCAAAAGTGGGGATACAATGCATGCATCTATTGCTTAGGCCCCTATGTAGCTTCCTCTACCGCGTGATTCCTACACAATACCTTAACCAAAGGAATGATCTTATTACGCAAAACTTGTTCTTTACGGTTGAGGATCTATAGAAGTTCCTCCTCAAAAGTCAAATCTTCCTTTAGGTTCACCGGTTGTTCAGTGATTACATGTGAAGAGTCCACTAAGTACTTGCAAAGCATAGATACATGGAAGACATTGTGAATCCTTGCGAGCTCAACTAGTATCTTCATTCAATATGCCACTGACCCAATTCTTTCTATGATCTCATACGATCTCATATAACGCGAACTTAGCTTACCACATTTCCCAAATCTAAGCACACCTTTCCAAAGAAAAATCTTGAGAAATACTCTATCTCTAATTTCAAATTCAAGATCCCTATGAAGATTATCCACATAGCTTTTCTGTCTATACTGAGCTATCTTTAATCTGTCCTGAATAATTTGAATTTTATCTGTTGTCACCTGCACAAGCTCGGAACCTACTAGTTTCCTTTCACCAACTTGATCCCAACATACTGGAGTTCTACATTTTCTTCCATAAAAAGCCTCATAAGGGGTCATGCCAATATTGGCCTAATAACTACTCTTGTACGCAAACTCTATTAGTGGTAGGTGTGTGTCTCAACTCCCCCTAAACTCCATAACACATAACCTAAGCATATCCTCAATTGTCTGGATAATCCTCTCTAATTATCCATCTATTTGGAGGTAAAAGGCAGTGTTAAATTTCAAGCGTGTACCTAAGGCTTTCTGTAAGTTGGGTCAAAATATTGATGTAAACCTAAGGTCACGATCTAATACAATAGAAATCGACGTACCATAGAGTCTCACTATCTCATCCATATACAACTGGGCTAACTTGTTTAAAGGATAATCATTCTTGATTGGAAGGAAATGTGCAGACTTTGTTAACCTGTCCATTATCACCCATATAGCATCGTGCCCCTTCTGACTCTGTGGAAGTCCTACTATGAAGTCTATAGTAATCTTCTCCCACTTCCACTCTAGGATAAGGAGGGGCTGAATTATTCCTGCAAGCTTTTGATGTTCTACTTTTACCTACTGACATGTTAGACACCTAGAAACGAATTCTACTATTTCCTTCTTCATCCTTCTCCACCAATAGTGTTCTTTGAGAGTGTTGTACATTTTCGTGCTACCCAGATGCATACTGTAAGCTAAGGAGTGAGCTTCCCCTAAGATCTCCTTTTTTAATTCTTCTACATTTGATACATATAATCATTTCCCCCTCATCACTGTACCATTTTGCTTAATGGTAAGATCCGTTCTCAACTTCTATCTTCAATTTCATTAACTGTGGATCTTGTTTCTGTCCCTCTCTAATCTGATCCACTAAGATGGGACGAACGTGAAAGGTAGCAATTAATGCTGCTGAGTCTGTCTGTAACACCCCACTCCTGCTGGACCCGAACCCGATATCAATGGTGATATTCGAGTCCGTGCCCCGCGAGGGTGGTGTGCTACATCACTAAACAATCAAAAGTTGGTATAAGTTTTTTTTCTTTTTCTTACGAATACGCGCAAAATAAATAATCACAAATTTGGGCCCACTTTTATTCAGAAACATTTCATTTACAAGAATTGTCAAGATTTTGTTTTATATCAGAATTTCGATTAGCTCAAACCAAAAACGAAACGTATTACACTTTAATCAATTTCTTTTGCAAAACCCTCTCTCTTTTGTTTTTGAAATCACAAACATAAAGTACAGAAAGTTGATAACTAAATTGGCCCATTTTATTTTATAACCATTTTCAAACATAACGTTACAATCAACAAAATTTTTGAGAGCCATTTGGGCCCATTACGAAAGACAAACATTTCTAATTCCCAAAATTATTACAAACTGTAATATTCAATTACAAATAATATAAAATTTTGCGGAAAATACAATTCAGTGTCAAATAAAGAAAATCAATGCAGACGCGAA
>JAOTAY010021842.1:0-10057 GCA_025629805.1 Erythroxylum baracoense | reverse complement strand
GTTAAGTGATGTGACACGCCACCCTCGCGGGGCACGGATTCGGATATCACTATCGATATCAGGTTCGGGTCCAGCGGAAGTGGGGTGTTACACAAATACTCTCATAGGAGGGTGGTTAGCCCTTCATAATCACGTAGGTGAGTCCATCAAGTGTGTACTGCTCACACCACCCAAACTTGGGCTATGGAACTTATTAAGGATTAAACAATCTAACCTCATCAAACATAGTAAAGTCATGCTAGGGATGCAATTCAACAACTGAATATATCTCAGTATTATTCCTTAAACAAAATACAAGCAAGTAGTCACCACATAACTTCATTTGACCCATTGAACTTGGTTTCCCAATACGAGTGTGCATCATGAGGTTACCACACAATTGGGATCGACCCCATCCCTTTAGCATGATCTGAAACTAGTTTCATACTCAAGGCTTTTATAAACATATCCACTACGTTTCTCTCTAACTTGACATAGTATAGAGAAATTACATCATGTCTAATTAAAGTACAGATAATTTTATTTCTCAATCTGATATGTCTACTTTTGTCATTATATGCCTTATTCTTGGCAACGTGAATGACACCCTGCAAATCAGATTGAAGGAATTGGTTTTTCTCAAAGTAGGATATCTGCAAAGAAATTCCTTGGCCACTTAACTTCCCGTCCTGCTAGCTCCAAAGCCATAAACTGGGCCTCCATTGTTGATCTCACAATACATGTTTACTTGGATGATTTCCAAGACACCGCAAGTCTTGCTAAGATAAAAACATAGCTACTAGTAGAATGTATATCATCACTCTCCATAACCTAGTTACCGTCATAATACCCTCCAATATAAGAGGATGACCATCAAAAGATAATCCATAATACATAGTAACTTTTAAATATCTCAACAAACGAATAAATGCATTCTAATGCTCTTGACTAGGATTATAAGTATCCTACTAAGTCTACTCACATAGTATGCAATATTAGGATGATAATAGCTCATCAAGTGCATTATACTTCTAAGAATTTTAGCATACTCGGCTTGGTTCACATTATTGTTAGAGCAGTGCTCTAAATACAATCACCTTTATCATTTTTGTACAAACTTTATTTTGATTAATAAAGAGAAAGGCATTTTTTTATTAATTTGATATTTGTTTATATATGAATTGATATTGATCTTAAATCGAATTAATAAAGTCCATGATACAAAACATAGTATGAAGGAAATCATAATAAGATCATGATAATGAGATTCCTATCATGTGCAATTATCATGTGCAATTATATTAGTATCTAAATAATCCCTAGTAATATGATTAATAAGAAAGGACATTATTAATCCAAACATACTAGCACTTATTATACTCCTTGATTTGATCAAGCAGTGGATCTCATAAACTGTAAGCATGAGATGTTTAGAGTTAATATATGGATGCTTACTAAGGGTAGTAATTACATCGAATAACCCGCTATGAGATTGTCATATGAATGATCTATCGAATGTCAAAGATTAATCTCATCATAGCATTGGTGCAAACATTCTTAGACTTGAGGTACTCAAGGATATCTTAGATATGAATCCTATTATTTGACATCATTCTTTATTACCTCAAGACGAGGTCACTCTTAGGGTGGTGATTGGGTACAACTATTTATATTTGAAGGTAACTGAGTAGCCAATAAAGGAGTCACCACTTATGATAGAAGGAGATGATACCCATATCCTCTTATTATGGTCATTACTTAGGAATCTCTGGCCAGAGCAATTATATGTCAAAAGAGAGTCTTCAATGACACACAGAGTAATGAGATCCTAGGATAAGAACTAACATCACTTGGATTAGATGTGACATAGTTAGTCTAGTGAGAGTTGACACATAGCCCATACTCTGAACCAATTAGGGTATAGTATGGTGAAAGGACAAATTACACAGTAATTGTCTATAGAAAGGTTCATAAGTTGGATAATTAACTATCGAAGAGTTTATGTGTTAATCATTCATATTCCGGAAAATTGGGATCATGAAACCCTTCATGATTTGATTGAATTAAGAGTTAATTTAAGTGCCTAAAATAATCAGGAATCTAAGGGTCACACACATAAAAGATAGGTGAGACAGGCATAAAAGCCACGAAATGATATATAAGTGAGTTCTTCACTTATGTACACAAGCTTCTTCCACTTCTTACACACTCAAGTGAGAGAAAAAGGGCTCTAGAAGAGTTCTAGAGAGAGTGAGAAGAGTTCTAGAGTTATCTTTATGCAATTTATACAATTATTGTATAAATTAACATGCATGCAAGATAACCTTGATCCATCACCCATTTGAACATCTATTTGAATTCATCAAGTTTGGTGTTCTAACACCCTTATACATTGTTTCATCTTCCATATTTACATGTTATTGGGTGATCAAGGAAAAACAAAGGTAAAAATGATTTTATATTTCATGTTCATTACATATCCTTGCATGCATATATGATCTTGTAATTTTCGGGTTGTCATCGTGTCAGAATCTTGATTCTGACACTTTCGCTGTATACGCATGCATGTGATGCATGCAACTCAACAGTGATAACAAAGCAAGTTTATGCATGTGATAGATGATGTATTGAAAATGTGCAAAGTGTTTGCTAGATTGTGACTGACATGCATGTTGTTTTGGAATAATTCATGTAAAATATAGATTTTTTTTCTAATTTTCTTTCACTAAAATGTTTATATGATGTTATATTATGTTTCTGCTATAGAAAATTATAATTTAATGTCATTTGCTATTTTATTTCAAATCAATATCCATATTATTCATATGTGGATTTCTAGGAATTTCTGGAAAACTGAATACATGTATTGGTTTTGAAAATTTCATAATAATTCTATAAAACTTATTTTTCTATTTTTCTTTCACAGAAATGTTTATAAGGTGTTATATTATGTGTCTATAAAAATAAAATGCAATTTCATGTCATTTTCTATTTTATTACAAATTTAGTTTCAGCTCGATGCATGTATGAAGTTTTGGAAATTTTGGAAATGTGATGAACATGCATGCATGTAAGTTATATATTAATTTTTATACATTTTTTTATAAATTTTATGCATGCAAATGCAAGATGAGATGCATGACACTTGTTGTTAAAGTGGTTATCTTATGCATGGATGAAGTAGTGTTTAACTAGTGTTAGAAGTAATGTGACAAGCGTCATACACATATGATGAGTTGGCTTATTCCTATTTATTAATAAATAATTCCTAAGAATTAGGTTCTAGAATTTTTATTAGACACATTTAAAATGTGTATAAGACTTTGTAATTTTTCCAGAATTAATTGAATTTGATTCAATTAATGATTAAGTCAAAGTCAACATTGGTCAACTTTTTGAAAGTTGATGGAGTTGACTTACTAAATTACTTTTAATGTATGAATTTCAGTTATGAGACCTAACTAAGGTTCTTCTGTGATAAGAAATAAATTATTTTGATGACCATAACATACTTAATGCATGTGCTTGAAATTAGGGTTCCGGAAATTTTTCAAACATCGAATCCGTCTCTTTAGTGTCTAGTAGGTTAACTTATTTATCTTAACAATTTTGGCTGTTAAGATAATTTTGGAATGTGCCGAAATTGTTCAAGTAAATTCGAGATGACCTAGGGATATTATAGATGACTAATTGACGTACGAGAATTTTGGAAACCCTAAGGATTAATTTAGAATTAATCCAAGTAGAGCATAGCATTTCTAGTGTGACTAGATAATGACATATAAACTAGGATTAAAGTGTTTAATCTGGATATCAAAATAATTGAATTTTAGGGTTCCTAATTGAATCACATTCATAATTCGGATTAGCCAAGACTAACACTAGTACCCGATTAGGTTTAAGAGTTCAATCGAATCGTGAACTTTAGATGCATAGTCAAGTCACAACCTAAATTAAACCTCCTTTGTGTAATACTTGCATTAGATTTTAAGGGTAGTTATGGACATAGGCTCAAATCAATTGAGTTGTCCATAATCTAAATGTATATGTAATATACATAATCAAGATCATCCAAGTATTGATGAGACCAAAGGAAAAATTCCTCAACCAAAATATTAGGACTTACGCCTTCCATTGATATGGCGAGAACCAAAGTTCTTTTAAAGTTGGGTTGTTGGGCAAACTCAAGCCTACTCTACACGAATATGTTCAAACCATGGAAATTAGATTTTTGGATTAATGGGTTGGTCCTGACTGGAAGCATTGATTTGTTGGGCAAACCTAAGGTCTACATGGATAGAGGCGAAGTTGGGTTATATACATAGGATGTATATAAATCAAGAGTTGATAACCCAATGAGTGTACTAAATCAATAGTTGATGACATAAGTCTAGTTGCATAACCGAATGCAATTGGTATGAATGATACCTACCGATTGACCTAAGGTGGCTTGTTGGGCAAACCCAACGTCATTCTTGGTGATATCGAATATTGACCCATTAAGAAAGCTATAACTTTTTTCGAATTTGTAGTGAGGGCTATGAATTTAAATAAGAACCTATAATGCATGTGATTAAAGTCCTTGTCGATATGCATTAATGTACATTCTAACACTTCCCCTCGTTCTTCTAGGTTATTGAATCACCACGATGTCTTCTAGTGTGAACTTATGCTTCTTATTACATTCCAACAAACTCATGGGACCAAACTTCTTGGATTGGCTACGAAATTTGAGAATTGTTCTCAAATCCGAAAGATTAGGATATGTCCTAGATGAACCACTTCCCGATCCCCCTGCTGCCAATGCATTTGATGAAGATCAGATAGCTTACAAGAAGCTACTGGATGATAGTGAGCTGGCTAGCTGTATAATGCTAGCCTCTATGTCACCAGAACTACGAAAGCAGCATGAGGCTATAAATGATCATACCATAGTCTGCCATCTGAGGGAACTGTTTGATGAGCAAGCTCATTCTGAAAGGTTCGAGACCTCAAGTTGCTTTTTCATTCTACGATGGCTGATGGATCATCTCCAGTACAGTATGTGCTGAAGATGAATGGATAGATTGAACCTATTTGGATGTTGGCTGATCAGCTATAAAATAGCTGATTGACCATAATTAGCTTATTAATTTTGTCAATCAACTATTGGTTCTGTTTGGTTATTGGCTGGTTGAGTTGGCTGATTCAACCCAACCAGCTAATTTTATAAAAGCTGCTTGTAAGTAGCATTTATACAACACCTGATTGACCTTTCCTATAATGTCCTCCACTCTCTACTCTCTACGCGATGTCTGTCTAGTCTCACTTCTCTAACCTCTCACTTACGCACAGCTACCATTTAATAAGTCTTTACGGTGACTATTGGTCAGCCCATGACTAGAGTTATGCATGGTGGTGCATGACTCACTTATGTCCTTTGCTTTAAAGTTCAATAATATAAAGTTCTTATTTCTCACTTATGTCCTTTTCACAATTTTTTTAAAGTTCAATAATATAAATATACTATTTTGGATTATTAATCTATATTTTGAGGATTATAAACTTAATTTTTTATAGAATTAAATATCCAAAATCTAAATTCCTATAAGAAAATTCAACGAAATACTAAGATATATAATATTCATACCCTTCTAATTTTTTTAAAGTCATGTACTCATAAATAATTTTACACATAAACAGCTAATACTAAACAACTAATTTTACCAAACATCATATGACAAACAGCTAATACAATCCATTGGTCAAATCATCTGATAGAATTAGCTATCAACTAATAGCTAATAAAATCAGCTAACAGCTAATGCAATCAGCTGATTGCCAAACAGGGCCATTGAGAGGTTAGGTTTGGGCTTCATTATGGATCATGTATTAAGTATAGACTTGATTCTGACTGATTTGACCGATAGTTACTCGTAATTTGTGCTTAACTATCAGATGAATGAAATATCCACAATGATATTTGAGCTAATTAATCTACTCAAAATAGACTGTCAAGAAAGATAGTAAGGCTATGATGCTGGTGGACACTGCTTCTGGTTCTCGAAAGAAGAACCAAAAGAAGAAGAAGAAGTCTAAAAGGCTAGTGGGAGGTGTAGTCAAGAAGATGGCAAAGGAGCCAACTTCAAAGCAGATATGCTTCCATTGTAACAAAAAAGGACATTGGAAGAGGAACTGCAAAGCTTATCTGGAGTCACTAAAGTAGAGTATTAGATGCCCCATTGTCTGCTTTAGGTATAATATTTGTCATTGAGGTTAATACTATTTCTGATCATAACATTTGGCTATTAGATACCGGATGTGGCTCACACATATGTGTTGATATGCAAGGTCTTGGGGATAGTAGACCACTCGAGAAGGGAGAGATGGACCTACGTGTGGGAAATTGAGCAAAAGTTGTTGCATTAGCCGTAGGGGCATATGTTTTGTATCTTCCTAGTGGGCTAAAGTTAGTTTTGGAAATTTGCTATTATGTACCCATTTTGACTAAAATATTGTATCTATTTCATGTCTTAATAAAGCGAGATTTCATTTAACTTTTTCAAGTAATGGTTGTTCAATTAAGTTGAATGAAATGTTGTATGGTACTGCTACATTATGCAATGGAATTTTCATATTAGATATGTCCAATCCAATTTTAAATATCAATAACAATAAAAGAAAAAACAAGATAACTTAAAATCATCTTACTTATGACATTGTTGACTTGGCCATATAAGTGAGAAACGCATGATTAAGCTACAAAAGAATGGTAGCTTAGAGTCATTTGATTATGAATCATATGACATATATGAATCTTGCTTGTTAGGCAAGATGACTAAATTACCTTTTAAAGGAAAGGGTAAACGAATGGATGTGTTATTAGACCTAATACATTATGATGTATATGGTCCAATGTCCATTCATCCTAGAGGTGGTTTTCTGTACTTCATTACTTTTATTGATGATTATTCACAATATGGGTATGTGTATCTAATGAGATACAAGTCTGAAGCGTTTAAAATGTTCAAACAATTTAGACATAAAGTAGAGAACAACTTGGTAAAAGTATTGAGACACTTCGATCAGATCGAGGTGGTGAATACTTAAACAAGGAATTTCTAACTTATCTCGGAGATAATGGGATAGTATTCCAGTGGAGTCCACCTTACACACCACAACATAATAGTGTGATTGAAAGGAGAAACTAAACCTTGTTAGATATAGTAAGGTCGATGATGGGCTTAGCAGATCTATCAAAATCTTTTTAGGGTTATGCACTCGAGATTGCTATTTATGTGACAAACAGAGTCCCTTTAAAGGCAGTTGAAGTTACTTCATATGAGATATGGACTAACAAAAGGCCCTATCTTTCTCATATGAAAGTTTAGGGTTATTTGGCTTATGTGAAGCGGATTTAATCAGACAAGCTTGAAGCAAAATCTAATAAATGTCTATTTATAAGATATCCTAAGGAAACGATTGGATATTAGTTCTATAATGCTTTAGAGCAAAAGGTGTTTATCTCAAAGCATGCTGTCTTTTTAGAGAAAGAGTTTCTTCTAAGAGAAGATAGTGAGAGCAAAATTGAACTTGATGAAGTTCATGATGCTTAAACAGACACAGATCAACTGCCTAAACCTGAAATTGTTGTTCATAGAGATGAGACAACAATTGAACCTTCCAATACACAAAATATTTATAGGTCAAGTAGGATACACAATGTTCCAGAGAGATATGGATTTCTGATAAGTGAACAAAATGACGTATTACTCAATAGAGGACGATGAGCCTACAACTTATGAAGAGGCTCTGGAGAGTTCAGAATATGAAAAATGGCTTCAAGCCATAAAGTCCGAAATGGATTCCATGTATGAAAACCAAGTATGGACTTTGGTTGAGTCACCTAAAGGGTTAAAACCCATAGGGTGCAAGTGGATGAAGGTAATGTGCTTACTTATAAAGTAAAGCTAGTCGGTAAAGGTTATCATCAAAGACAAGCAGTTGACTATGACAAGACATTTAGCCCTGTAGCTATGCTTAAATCCATTAGAATACTTCTAGCCATTGCTGCTCATTATGATTATGAAATATGACGGATGGATGTGAAGACGACCTTCCTAAATAGAAACCTAGTTGAGGATGTATATATGATATAACCTGAGGGCTTCATATCCAGAGATGGCAAAAAGGTATGCAAGCTTTAAAAATCCATTTATGGATTGAAGCAAGCATCTAAGAGTTGGAACATCTGATTTGATGAGACAATCAAAGATTTTGGTTTCTTGCAAAATCCTGATGAACCATGTGTGTAAAAGAAGGTTAGTGGGAGTGTTATCATATTCCTTGTGTTATATGTGGATGAAATATTACTTATAGGAAATGATGTCTCAAGTTTGCAATCAGTCAAAGTTTGGTTGTCCCGGAATTTTTCCACGAAAGACCTTGGAGAAGCAACTTATATATTGGAATAAAGATCTATAGAGATAGATCAAGGAAGTAACTAGGTCTTTCACAGTCAACATATATAGACAAAGTGCCAAATAGGTTTAGCAGGGAGCAGTCCAAGAGAGGGTTTCTTCCCATGACTCATGGGATAAAACTCTCGAAATCTATGTGTCCCAAGACGTAAGATGAGAGAACTCGCATGAGCATGATCCCGTATGCTTCGGCAGTAGGATCAATCGTGTATGCTATGTTATGTACAAGACCTGATATATCGTATGCTCTAAGTGTTATGAGCAGATATCAATCAGATCCTGGTGAGGGTCACCAGGTGGCTGTTAAGAATATCTTAAAGTACTTGAGAAGGACAAATGATGCATTTTTGATATATAGAAATGGAGATCTTGTAGTGAGCGGGCATATGGATGCCATTTTTCAATCTAACCAAGATGACTCCAAATCCCAGTCAGGTTATGTTTTCACACTGAATGGTGGAGTAGTTAGTTGGAAGAGTTTCAAACAAGAGACGATTGTAGATTCGACAACCAAGTCAGAATATATTGCAGTTGCGGAAGCGACAAAAGAATATGTTTGGATCAAGAAGTTCGTCATAGAACTTGGAGTGGTTCTTAGCATAGTAGACCAAATATTATTGTACTGTGACAATAATGGGGCTATTGCGTAAGCCAAGGAACCAAGGTCTCATCAGAGGTCCAAGCACGTACTTAGGAGATATTACCTGATCAGGGAGATAATTGATAGAGGTGATGTGAAGATAGAGAGAGTGCCCATAGATCAAAAAATCGTTGATTCTTTGACTAAGCCCCTTCCTCAAGCAAAATTTGATTCTTGTGTACTCGCCTATAGTATTAGATACAAAGGCAATTAGCTTTAGTGCAAGTGGGAGATTGTTAGAGTAGTGCTCTAAAGGCAATAACCTTTAACACTTTTGTACAAGCTTTATTTTGATTAATAAAGAGAAAGGCATTTTTTCATTAATTTGATATTCGTTTATATATGAATTGATATTCATCTTGAATCGAATTAATGAAGTCCATGATACAAAACATAACATGAAGGAAATCATAATGAGATCATGATAATGAGATTCCTATCATGTGCAATTATGTTAGTATCTAAATAATCCCAAATCATACGATTAATAAGACAGGATATTATTAATCCAGACAGACTAGCACATATTATACTCCTTGATTTGATCAAGCAGTGGATCTTATAAACTGTAAGCATGAGATTTTTAAAGTTAATATATGGATGCTTACTAAGGGTAGTAAGTACATCGATGACCCGCTATGAGATTATCGTATGGATGATCTATCGAATGTCAATGATTAATCTCATCATAGCAATGGTGCAAATATCCTTAGACTTGAGATACTCAAGGATATCTTGGATATAAATCCTATGCTTTGATACTATTCCTTGTTATCTCAAGACGAGGTCGCTCTTAAGGTAGTGATTGGGTACAGCTATTTGTATTCGAAGGTAATTGGGTAGCTAATAAAGGATTCACCACTTCTGATAGAAGGAGATGATACCTACAGCCTCTTGTCGTAGTCATTACTCGAGAGTCTCTGGCCAGAGCAATTATGTGTCATAAAGAGAGTCTTCAATGACACATAGAGTAATGAGA
>JAOTAY010021841.1:0-10059 GCA_025629805.1 Erythroxylum baracoense | reverse complement strand
AATTTATCACTTAATCAATCACACAACTCGTGACATTGCACAATAAATTAAGCAATAATAAATCTGGTTCAAGCACAGGAATTAAAGAAATATCTGAATTGTATAACCAAATAAAAATATAGTCTCACAAATCATCCATAGCTGAATATCCAAGCACCCTGACTATAAAAGCGTTTAGTTGTTCATGGCTAACATGAGAACACAACAAACTAACATGGAAACTGCAATAACGATGGTTGCTAGCTGCTAACTACTCAAAACAAGAGAAAGAAAAGAGAACGTCCAAAAGTGAGAAGCAAAAGTTGTAAAAAGGTGGTCTGATTTCCTTATTCCATAAGGAATTTATAACCTCCAATTCATAACCCTCGCCAAAATTAGTAGAAGTTTCCTAGTTAGTCTTCAATTTGGATTCTTCATTATGGCTTCCCAGCTAGTGTCCGGAGTCTCCAGCAAAGATCTAGCCTAAAATAGATGACGATTGGGCTTAAAAACTCATCCATAAATTCGGCCCAGTTTTTGTCGGATACGACATGGGAATATCGTATTTGTTTCCAGCACGTAACTTCTCCAAAACAGCCCAAATCTCCTACATTACGATTTCAATCCCCACTTTGGTCTCCTCCACACATAACAAACATAAAAGGACACAAAAACACACGGTTAATAAACAAACACATGCAAAATGAATGCAAACTATCCTATAAACCATGCATGAAATGCAACCTATGAAACATACAAGGAGCTTCTTCATCCACAATCAAGATCATGCAAGCACAATATGGGTAAAACAACTATGGTATAGCTGAATGTTTCTTGCTAGGAGCGAGTGGTATAGAACAAGCAATTTACTTGGGTCAGTCGCAACGAGATAATAATCTATACTTTAACACTTATAATCCTTGGTGAAAAACCACTCAAATTTTCATGAAATATTAATAATGCAAGTGGCCAAGTGAGAACACAAGGACCTCCTAGATTTCAACAAAATTGACTTGGATCTTTAGAAAACAAAATGGACAAGTTAACGGATGTATTGGGTTCAAAGTTCTTAAGCCAAGAGGAAGGACAAAGAAGATAAGAAGAGAGTTAGAAGAGAATAGAGGCAAAGTCTGACCAGATTACTAAGAACCTTGCTTCATGCATCCATAACTTAGAGGTACAATTAGGTCAACTTGCTAATGCTTTGTCTTCTAGGAATACAGGAAGTTTACCAAGCGACGCTGAGGCCAATCCAAAGGAATAACTCAATGCGATCATGCTTAAGAGTGGCAAGCAATTGGAGGAGGCAAATGCTCAAGAAAATAGCCAACAAAAGAAAAATGTGGAAGAAAAAGAAGAAGAGAAGACTTATGTACCACTGCCACCCTACAAGCCTAAGATTTCATATCCGCAGAGGGTGAGAGAAGCTCAAGTCGACAATCAATTCTCCAAATTTTTTAAGAAGTTAAAGAAACTTTAGATTAATTTATCTTTGGTAAAAGCATTGGAATGTATGCCCATGTATGCGAAGTTTCTCAAGGAAATATTGACATACAAATGCACTTGGGAGTACAATCAGACGGTGACCTTAATAGAGAACCATAGTTTGATTATCACAAGCACAATGCCTTCCAAACTACAAGATCCAGGGAGTTTTACTATTTCATATGTTATTGGTGGTTTTGAATTTTCTAAATGCTTATGTGATTTAGTCACAAGTATTAACTTAACGCCTTTGTCTATTTTCAGGAAATTGGGGTTAGGAGATATTAAGCCAACATCCATGCTTATCTAACTTGCAGATCAATCCATTAAGAAGCCATTTGGGATAGTAGGAGACGTTCTGGTAAAAGTGGATAAATTTATAATTCCTATTGATTATGTTATGTTGGATTTTGAAGAGGATAGGAATTGTCTATTGATTTTTGGTAGGCCCTTTATGAATACTGGTAGGGCATTAGTTGATGTGCATAAAGAAAAATTAGTTTCAAGAATTGGTGATGAGTAGGTGGAATTCGGTATGACTAAATCTTTGAAAAAATCAATGGATGGAAGTGCTTGTATAAAGATTGATGTTGTGGATGATTATGTGAAGGAGGCTAAGAAGGAAAGTGAAAAGGAAGTTGAGAAATTTATTGAAGTGCATAGGGGTGTGTGGAGAGGAATTCTGTGAGGAGGGTGAGCAAGAGAAGTTATAGAGAGATGATGCACCCACACTACCTTCCATTGTAAAGCCTCCTATTATAGAACTTACCTTCTCACCTGAGATATAGATTTTTAGGCAAGGACCATACCTTACCTATTATCATTTCCAACTAATTGAATCTTGAGCAAGAAGAGAAAGTGGTAAAGACCATTAAGAAAAGGATGAGAGCCATGAGGTGGCAAATTTATGATATTAGGGGGTTTAGCCCTAATATGGTAATGCATAGGATTAACCTTCAAGAAGGATGCAAGACAGTGAGGGAGAGGCAAACAAGGCTAAATCCAAACATACAAGAGGTTATGAAGAAGGAAATGGTGAAGCTTTTAGATGCAGGTATTATATACCCAATTTTAGATAGTGAGTGGGTGAATCCGGTGCAATATGTGCCTAAGAAGAGAGGCATGACAGTGATGGAGACTGAAAAAGTTGAACAAATTTCCACTAAGACCATCATAGGTTGGAGAGTGTGTATTAAATATAAGAAGCTTGATTTAGCCACTAAGAAAGATCATTTCTCATTACCTTTTGTGGACCAAATGATTGAGACGGTGGCTGGCCATGCTTTTTATTACTTTCTTGATGGATATTTAGGATATAATCAGATGTTCATATACCCACAAGACCAAGAGAAAACCACTTTCACTTATCCTTATATGACTTTTGTTTATAGGAGGATGCCTTTTGGCCTATGCAATGTGCTAGCCATATTCCAGAGGTGCATAATGGCCATCTTTACAAACATGAATGAGAACTTTATGGAGGTATTTATGGATGACTTCTCTATTTTTGAAGACTCTTTTGAACTGGGAAAAATGTCATTTCATGGTCCAAGAGGGAATTGTTTTGGGTTATAAGATCTTACGCAGGAGGATTAAAGTAGATCAAGTTAAGACTGGAGTGATTAAAAAGCTCCCACCTCCTACCAACATCAAGGGTATCCGAGCATTCCCTAGTCATGCAGGATTTTTCAGACGATTCATTAAGGATTTTTTTTCTTATTGCTAGACCATTAACTAACTTTTTAGTTAAAGTTGTGCCTTTTATGTTTGATGATGATTGTTTAGATGCGTTTAACAGGTTAAAGGTGAAACTTACAATAGTACCTATTTTGATGACACCAGATTGATCATTTCCTTTCGAGACCATGTGTGATGTAAGTGACCATGTCATTGGCTGTGTAATCAGACGGCGAACGGAGAAAAAGTTACATGTAAATTACTACGCCAGCAAAACCTTGACAGAAGCACAATTGAAAGACACCACCATTGAGAAGGAGTTGCTTGCAATGGTATTTGTATGTGAAAAGTTTTGTTCTTACCTTCTGGGCTTACAAGTTATTTTTTTTATAGATCATGCGACATTACATTATCATTTTGCAAAGAAGGATGCCAAAGCTAGGCACATCCAATGGGTGCTTCTACTTCAAGAATTTAATGTTGAGATTAAGGATAAGAAAGGAGCAAAAAATGTTATGGCAGACCACTTATGAAGGCTTGAAGGGGAACAAAATGAAAAACAAGTGGTAGAAAATCCTTTTCTTCCTTGGTTTGCAAGTATTGCCAATTATCTCTCAAGTGGTATTCTTCCCCCTATCTCTCACATCAACAAAGGAAGCGGTTCTTATTTTAGTATTCTTACTATATTTGGAATGACTGTGTTATATAAAATATGTGTTGATAGTTTGATTCGCAGGTGTGTCCCTGAAGATGAAATGCCTGAAGTTTTAATCCAGTGTCATATTTCAGTTTATGCCGGACACTAAGGAACAAACAAGACAGGTGCTTGCATTTTTGGAATGTGGATTCTATTGGCCAAACTTGTTCAAGGATGCTCGAGATTTTGTATTATGTTATGATAGGAGCCAAAGAGTGGGCAATATTCCAAAGAGGGATGAGATGCCACTTTTAAACACTATAGAAGTGGAAATATTTGATGTGTAGGGCTTAGATTTCATGGGACCATTCCTATCTTCCCTAGGAAACTCCTATATATTGGTTGGAGTTGATTATGTGTCTAGGTAGGTCGAAGAAATAACTACTCCAATAAACGATGGCAAAGTGGTGCAATGATTCTTCGATTTGGGGTGCCTAAAGCTATCATAAACAATGGAAGGAGCCACTTTTGTAACAAATCATTTGAGGCTATTTTGAGAAGATATAATGTTCATCATAGAGTGGCAACCCCCTACCATCTGCAAACAAGCGGCCAAGTAGAGGTGATCAATAGAGAGTTGAAAAAGATTTTGGAGAGGGTAGTGAGCAGTTCAAGGAAAGATTAGGCTTTGAAGCTAGATGATGTGTAGTGGGCTTAAAAGATAGCTTTCAAAACTTCCATAAGCACAACACCATATCGACTTGTGTATGGCAAAGCTTTCCATTTACCATTGGAGTTGGAGTATAAAGCCTATTGGGCAATTAGAAAATTGAACATGGATTGGAAGCTAGCAGGAGAAAAGAGATTGTTACAACTTGATGAATTGGAAGAATTAAGATATGATGCATATGAAAATGCCAAGTTATACAAAGAAAGGGCTAAGAAGTGGCATGGTGGCCATATTAAGAAGAAGGAATTCAAGAGTAGGGACTTAGTTCTTTAATTCGATTCACGACTTCGTTTATTTCCCAGAAAGCTTAAGTTGAGATGGAGTGGGCCATTCAAGGTTAGTTAAGTGTTTCCCTATGGAGCGTTGAAGTTAGAAAATGAAAAGGGTGAAACTTTTAAGATAATGGGCATAGATGCAAGCTTTACTTTGGAGGGCCATTCTAATAAGAAAGGGAAGTACTTTTATGACTTTACATGGAATGATCAAGATAATGACCTTAACTTAGCACGTTTGTCTTTCATTTGTTTATCTTTGTATTAGTGTGGTGTTGTTTTGATTTGATAATATCTAGTTTGGTTTAATTGGTTTTGCATTTCATTCTCTTGTTGTTTAGGTCTTCAATGATACCTTTTAAGGTTAGTTAAAGATTTATTGTGCATTATAGCTTGTTATAGGATCAAAGTATGAAAGGAAAAATGTACCAATTTGACAGGCGTGTCGTAATGCTAGGCAAAATAAAATAACTAGGATATGATCGTTAATTAAACCTAACAACCGACTAACCTAGGATATGATATTTATAATTAATTAGGCAGTCATATTACGAATTAGGAAAACTGATTAACGAAGGCAATAATCACATATGATGTATAATTTAACCTAGGTCATATTATGCCTAATGATTACGAATCATTAGTCACCACACATGAAGTTCAACATAACAAATCCGAATTATATCAAAATTCTAGCAATAAGTTTGCAATTAAACGATTCAATGAATGCATTAAAATCATCCTTTCATAATACCCAATAGGTTCATACACAAATAATCGAATAATAACTAAAATCTAATTATCCATACAAAAAACCCAAATTAATTAAGATAGGATAACACAATCAATTCCTAATGAGATAAAGAAATAACAAAAACAAAGAAATACCTTTAATCTAGGTCGTCGACGTCAATGTCACTTTCGAACCAACATTGGGATGTTACCATTCTACGGTTCTCTCCGGAAAAAATATTTCAGCCCCCTATGAAAATTATCCCCAACTGAAACCCCCTTTGGTTCTTTTCACTACTATAAGCTCTACTCTCCTCACTATTCACGAACGTGACAATTAAAGTTTATGGTCCATCTCACTATTCATGCTTCACTCCTCTCCCATAGCTCTATTCTCTTCCTTTTTCACTGTAGCTTTGATGTGATGATTTAAGATCAATAGACCACTTTACTGTTCACGCAACTTAAAACCCTCCTGATGTCTTCTGTGCGTTTTGAGCAAAACGCTACCTATATCTGCGTAAAACGCAGCTCTTGTCTGCGTTTAACCCAGCTGTTTGTGTTACACAGACAACATCTGCATGAAACACAGACTTCGTTTTCTCTCCACCTTCTACATACTTTGTCATTTTGGTGGCCCTTGGTTGTGAATTTTGCCAGGCTTTCTCCTCATACACTGTCGTTTTCTTCTTCAGCTGCTATTAATTATTTTCTTCATTTTTCCAACAAGCACTTTTAATTCTTCTCTTTGTATTTTGATTTTTTCTTCTCTTTTAATTTTCTTCTTCTTGCTTCATGAAGACAAGTGAAAATTAATCTTCAAAAAATGACATAAATGTAGTGCTTTCGACTCATTTTAATTTCTTTGCCTCAAAATTGTACCTAAAATCATATATGAATTAAAGTGAGTATCTTAAACAATTTCGTTTCATTAATCGCTATGTGTAAACGATTAAATGTATCAATAATTAAACACATATCAATTTCTCCCACATTTAGCTTTTGATCGTCCTTGGGTAAAACATTAAATTTAAGCTCAAAAACTAAAAACATTGACTCATTTCTCATCTATTCCAAGATTACATAATCATAAACAAAAATGAATCACTATTAAAAATCATAGCAAGAACTCAACATTCCAAGCTTTTACTTATGATCAATCAACATTCAATACCTTCAAGAACTGAGCAATCTAATGGTAGACTTAAAAAATTTGTTTAACTAAAACATATCCATAGGTACATTTAGCTTCAATTGATGATCATGTCATTTCGCAACTTTGCATATCATTTCATTTCTCCACCACTAATGTTCACATGCAAAATCATAAATCAAAGGATTTTTCAAGGTTGTAATATGGGCAAAGATAAGGTGAGATGCATTTGGGTCAAGTAGCATGAAAGCCATCAAAGCTAGTGAAACAAAGCAACACTCATCAAAAATTAGGTACTGTCAGCTATGACGAATGCAACATTTATATTTCACAACGCCATTCAGCTCTCACACACAAACCACAAGAAGCATATACCAATCTGAAGGAATCTCTCATACAATTTATGCCAACAATACATTTAAATCACAAGAGTGAACTTTCCAAGCCAACATTTAACCTCATATTCAACATACTCAAATAACACATTCATTACAACTCCAGGAAGACGCATTAATCATGAATAACTTTGCAAATTCGTATGCACTTCCTCATTGATAAATTAATTTAAACAATTTTTTCATTTTTCTTCTTTCTTCTTTCTTCTTTCTTTTTTCATTTTCTTTTCTTTTCTTTTCTTGTGCTTTTCTCTTTTCTCTTTTCTTTCTCTCTTTTCCTTTCTTTTTTTTACATTAAAAGAAACTACATTAACATAGGAATTTTAATGATAAGACTTAACAAAACATCCAAACATTAACCAACCCTCACATATGTGCACCCCCACACTTAGAATTTTATACATCCACGAACTCAATAATCAAAAATGTCCCCCTAGTTTTATGGCTTAGGTAGGACATTTGGTTAAGTATAAAACATGTAATGTGATTGACACAAAAAGAAAGGCTAATAAGGCTCAAAGTGGGCTTATCAAAAAGGAAAATCATATAATGGGTTGGCTACTTGGCTAATATAGTTTATGAAACAAAGAATGCCTAATCATTTTCATGTTAATGCTTGCGATAAAAATGTGGTCTCGAATAAAAATTCAAGGCAAAATCAGCATGTAAATTTCATGAAGGTCATACATTATCAAAAGACAATAAGACTGATATGAATGTGTCAGTCTAATAAGGCTCAAAATCTCACTAGCTTTGTCTACCAGCAGTCACTACTCTTCAGAAGATAATGCACATCGACCAATCACAAGAGTAAAAATACATGTTAAAGTTACTATGAAATTCTCTAGTCAATTCATTATCTACCCATGACTATACAATCCCTGAAGTAACAGAAAATGAGAAATTGTTTGTTTGATTGTTTTATTCTTTCTCTTATTTTGATTGAAAACTTAAAACAAGCAAGAAACAAACTAACATAAAAATAGACATGTATAAAAAGTAATGCGGAAATGTAAATAAAAGAAATATACTTCCTTTGGGTTGCCTCCTAAAAAGCGCCTTTGTTTAGGGTCGACGACTTGACTCCATGTTTCCTCCTCACATGGCAAAATTGTGATCTTCAGGTGTCACATGCGGCTTCTCTATGTGAAGTTCTTCGGGATAGGGTCTCGGTTGATAATCGTTCACCTCCAATATCTTCCCTACCTTCAGATTCTTTATCTCTACTAAGTTCTTGCTCTTTTGAACTAGTTCGAATGATTCTTTGCCTTTTTCTTCTTTGTTTAATTCTTTTAACCTACTAGGCAAAGGTGAAGGGTTAGTCTGGAATATAATCACAGACTCAGTACTTACCTGTGAGCTAAAATATGTCTTTTTCTGCCTCAAGCTCGTCCTCAATTTCTTCTATACAAGGAACTCCTTAAGTAATGCTCTCAAAATTCTCAAGCTCCTTATCACTCTGTAAAGTTTATGCACAAACGTCCACTGGGTACACGTAAGGTTGATACGGCTACTCTTCACTTTGTGGTTCCAAATGATTGATATCTCCCTATTGAGGAAAATCATCTTGCTGGAATTACGAAGCATCCTGTCGAATTTACTTTACATCTTGCTAAAATAGATGTTGCATATTTGATTGGAGCTACAGTATATCCTGTTGAATTTGAAGATTATTAGCAGCCATAATATTAAGCATTTCTTCTAAAAATGTACCTAAATCGTGTTGGCTCTCCAAATATTGGCAATTAGACCAAGATTGTCTTTCATCCTACTGGAATTGTGGGATATCTTGTTGGGTTTGTTGTATACTCTCTTGAAGCTATTGCATACCCTGTTCAAATTGAAGAATGTTAGTATTAAAGGTCCTGATATAGTAGCCCAGAGATATACCTGAATCGTGATAAGAAATTTCTGGTCTATACGAGAATTATTATGCATCCTGCAAAATATCATAGAAGTAACTTTGTTGATTATCCCATCCATAACTAAAGTAACTAAAGTTAGGTTGATCAGTCCAACATTGGTTATAGGACTGAGAGGAAGAGTCAAAGAAAAAATTACTTCCATCCACGAAATTTTTTTAATAAATCACAAACACGAAACAGAATAAAAAAAGGATCACGAAATAACTAAAAAGAAATCAATTATTAACAAATATATACAAAACTCCAATTAAATCACAAACAAAACTAAAACACCGCACTCCCCAGCAATAGCGCCAAAATTGATAGACACGTCATAATGCTAGTCAAAATAAAATAACTAAATTACTACTATAGCAGTGGTGAGTCCAGGTTAATCCCACAAAAAGTGTGGGCAAAGTTTATGAAATGAAATTAATCGGTGTCTAAGTTTAGGGTGGATTGGAATTTTGAAATAGGAAAATAAAATGAAACTAGAATAATAAAAAATTAAAGAAAACATGCAAAAAATGATAAAAGTGGGGAACTTGGTAAGGACCAGGTTCTTTGGTTCAATCTCAGCCTACAGCCTATTTAAGCATATTTCAATGATTTGTTATTCTCAAACCTCTCCTAGCAACTATTAATTGTGGGTTAATAATTAACTCGAGTTTTCTCTTAGGTTTTGTTTAATCAAGAGAGGATTGTTAATTAAACCTGACCACTAAATAACCTAGGATACTATCTCTAGATTTAGTTAGGCAGTAGCATTACAAATAAGAAAAACCGATTAATCAAGGTAACAATAATATATGATGCGCTATTTAACCTAGTTCACATTATCCCTAACGATTACTAATCATTAGTCAGTAGACATGAATTTCAACATAACAATTACAAATTATATCAAAATTCTAGCAATAGGTTTTTAATTAAAAGATTCAATGAAGGCATTGAAATCATCCTGTCATAATACCTAATGGGTTTATACACAAATAATTGAACAATAACAAAAATTCGTTTATCCATACACAAAACTCAAATCAATTAACATAGGATAACTTAATCAATTCCTAATGAGAGAAAGAAACAACAAAA
>JAOTAY010021840.1:0-10059 GCA_025629805.1 Erythroxylum baracoense | reverse complement strand
TCCCTTATCTTAGGATATGTGTCGGAATGACCTACGGGCGTCCCGATGCGTACCCTAGGGTAATGGGGTGTTACACTAAGGGTTAGGACATAGGATCCTAGACAGTTGTTCATGAGAAATAGCATTAAGAAATTATAAGGTGCATTGCATTCGCATGCATACCATTAGCATACACACGTGAATTATAATTTTGTACAGTTACAAAGATTGTTTATGCACTCAATTGACATATTACGGGGTATAAAAGATTTAAAATGTTTATGATGTGAATAGTGAATTTTATGTCCTGAATTTTGGTCTGATGACTTTTAATTATTAATTTGGAATTTATTTGTTATAATTGGGAGATTTTATAAATTAATATGTACTTTTGGACTAGTAAAAATGTCAAATGGCAAGAAATAAGTGACACATGGTAGTAGAAATAAATGATATGTGGCATTAAGATTAAGTGACAAATGGCTTAGATAATTAGCTAAAAAATGGCTAAGAGATTAAGAGACAAATTGACTAATTATTAAGAGACATTTGGAACCATGAGAAGAAGACATGTGGCAAGTGACAAGTGTCACAACACTTGCCACACACCTTAACCCACGACACTCACACAAGACATAAACTTCTTTGTCTTTCATTTCTACTTTTTACTACATGCTCTCTTCTTCTTTCTTCTCTCAATTTATGACACTCTCACCAACTCTTAAAATCTTGAGTTTTGCTAAAACCCTTCGCTTTGCCACTCTAAAATTTGGTTGTCTTCTTCATATTGGTGAAAACCCAACCTATTCCTCTTTGAGATTATGATGATCATATAAGCTTGGGGGATAGGTTTACTTGATGATTTGAGGAAGCTTTGGATTTGAATAAGTAAGTAATATATTGTTCTTTATGACTTGTTTTAATAGAAGCATTTATGATGATTATTTAGGGATGAATTGTTAGTGAAAATGATGTTGATAAAATATGCTGGAAGTTGATGAATAGAAGGACCCATCATGTTATGTTTTTGTGTTTTTGATGAACAATAGTTCTTGAGTTGTAGTATGGATGATTTTAAGTTAGAATTGAGGTGAATTTGATGAGTAATTGAAGTCTAAACGATGAATTATGAAGAAGATTTTTGGATTTAGTATGTAGGAGTTAAAATCTGGAAAATTTGAAGGAGAATGGAGAGAAAATTTTTCAGATAACATATCCCATGATCGTGGGATTGCTTCCACGATGATGGGAAGTGCATTGAAAGTGAAATCTTCTCTTTTGTGTGATCTTTGAACTAACTAAGGATAAGTTACTTTACTTACTTTACCTTGGAGCATTTAGAGTTGATTGAGGCTTGAAATGAACCTAATTTGATGCTTGATTGATTGGTTAAAGTTTTGATAAATTTAGAGTTATTAAAGGAATAAAGGTGTTTTTAAGAATACAATGGTGATCCAAAGGATTTGAGTAACGTATATTAGGTATGAATGAATGAGAATTAAGTTTTTGTGTGATTATATAATGCAAGAAAAGGATTGATGAATTTATGATTGATGAATTTAGGATAATCATGTTTACTTGAGGTATAAGCCTAATTGCAAATTAGTTATATCTAAGATATGATGGATGAATGGTTAAAATTGTGATTTAAGGATACACACCCGGGGAAAGTCAATTGAGCATACATTGAACATGACACACATATATGTGCATGATTGAATATTTATACGAATGACCAACTTAGTAATGTGTATAATATGTGTGTCTTGCATGATTAAAGAGGCACAAATAGAACGTCAGTATCTAGACATTGTCAAGTCGTCAAGGCAATAGCTTATCTGGAGTTTACTGTGAGTCAACCTAGATGTTTTCTCACTATAATTGATTTGTTTCATAAATTTCAGCTATTGAATTGTTATTGATAAGATTGTGACAATTCCGAACATTGATGGTCTGAGGAGTTTGATATTTGAGACTGTAATGGTAGTGCTTCAAAATTGTATGTGAATCTGGAAAAATATATGTACTCAACTAAATGTTGAATGTCAAACTTAGAAATGATGAATATATCAAAATGACTATGCATGATGAATCAAAGATATTGATTGCATATAATGAGAATTGATGCATTCCATCACATTATGATGCATTATCAGATAAAGGAGTTGTGATCGGAGTGACCAGTGAAAAAGAGCTTAAAGCTCATAAATGTACACAAAGAGCCACAGGCTTAGTTATTAATAAGCTCGGTATCCACAAAGGGTATGATACAGTTTATGAAATAAGCCCAGTATCCACAATGGATACGAGATAGTAAAAAGGCACTTAGTCACAATAAAATAAAAATGAAAGTAGAGTCACATGTGCATATGCATTGGCAAATATAAATATCTTTATATGTATTTTGCGAAAGATTGCAATGAATTACTGAATTGTGATGACATAAATGATTGAGATAAATGATCAACTTATTCTAAAATGAGTATATGAAACGTGTAAAGTTTATGATGTATTGTTGAGATGAAGCATACTATGAATTCGACTTATATTTGTGATATCCATGTTCTGATTAAGTGAGCACATCCAAGATGGTTCACTCACTAACTTCGCAAACTCATCAAAATTACAAATGTTGGTTTTCAAGTACAAGGGAGACCTAGTTCTTAAGGCAAACTAGTAGAATTCTAATTCTGTCAAATTTTGTAAATCAAGAATGACTCAAAGGTCTGGTCAGCTAATACTAAGGAGTTAGATAGAATGTTTTTGTATAGTTTCTCATTTCATGTTGAACATCTTGTAAAAGAGTAGTAAACTCTCAGATATTTTTGGTACTGTAAATATATGTATTATGTAGTGTAATGCTACACTGTAAATTATATTTGTTAATGAAATGGAAAAAGTTGATCTTTTGACTAATTATGTTCTGTATGATGCTATAATGAATGAATGTGATTTCTCTAACATGCCATTTTCATAGATATGTTCTTGAATGTCCTCTGGATATTCGGGCATATGCTTTATGGAGGTGGAGTGTTATAGTAAGTATCTTATGCAATTTCAAGTCCTTAATTGCTAAGTGTTATGGAATAATTATACAATCAATTAGGCACATATCAGGACCCTTTGTTATATAGGTAGTCAAAGAATTCTTCTCCAAAGGGATCCTCCTCAAAGAGATCAATACAACCTTTGTCTGTTTGATTCCTAAATGCTCCAACCCCACATATATTAGGGATTTTAGACCTATTGCATTTACTAATTTCCTCTACAAGATCATATCCAAAATACTTACTTCAAGACTGAAGAAAACCCTAACCTAACTGATCAGTGATAACTACGACGCCTTCATGTAAAATAGACATATAGGAGATAACATTCTTATTTTCCAAGAGCTCCTAAAAGTTTACTCCAGGTCAAATTACTCTCTAAATTACACAATCAAAATTGAATTCCACAAAGCTTTTAATAGTGTGAGCTAGGATTTCCAATAGACATTACTGATGGCTCAAGGATTCCCAATTATCTTTATAAAATGGAACAAAGAATGTATCTCATCCTCCTCCTTGTCTATTTTGATCAATGACACTCCTACCACACTCTTCAAGGCAGCCAGAGATCTTAGGCTAGGGGACCCCTTATCCCCCTACCTTTTCATCTTTTGTATGGAGACTCTTAACTCTCTTATCAAGCGTGCAGTGCTCAAAAATCCAAAGTTCAGATACCATGTCAAATGCAGAAAGATTGATTTAACTAACCTATGTTTTTCAGATGATTTGCTTTTATTTTGTAGGGCCTCGATGGACTCCATACAAAGTTTTATAGTAACTCTTAGAAATTTCAAAAACTTCTCTGGGCTTCATTTCAACCTAACAAAGAGCCATTTTCTCCTATCCAAAAAAGCTATTGCCTAGAGACCTCTAATCTCTCAATCAACTGGAATGCAATTCAAACAAACACCTCTATTGTATCCTGGACTACTAGTCTCTACTAAAAGACTCTCATATGTAGGATGCATTCTACTCCAAGAGAAAATGAAGAGAAGGATCAGTTATTAGGTTAATAATTCTCTGTCCTATGCGGGGAAGGTGCAACTCATCAAATCAGTGTTAAACTCTCTCCATATTTATTGGAGCTCTCACATCTTTCTTTCTCAAGGTATCATCAAAACCACTGAAAAAATCCTCAAGAACTTTTTATGGAATCACCTAAATGGTGCAACAAGTTTAACTAAAGTGAAATGGGTTGATATCTATTTTCCCAAAGATGAAGGAGGTTTAAACATAATTCCTATCAAAATCACAAATCAAGCCCTAATCTTAAAAAGACTATGGTGGATTCTTATGGGTAAGAACTCATTTTGGGTGAAATGGCTCCACTCTTATTTTCTCAAAGAAAGAAGTCAATGGAGCATTAAAAAATTAGCCTCATACTTTCATTTTCTCAGCCGGATCTTGAAGTTATGGGATAAAGTCTGAGAAGGGATCTTTTACAAAATTGGGAATGGTAACTTGACATATTTTTGGTTTGATAATTGGTCTAACTTGGGACCTCTCATACGTCATTATAGCAGCCTAAGTAGTCCCTAGGCTGCTTCATTCAAATGTAAACTTAGCTCATTGATTACAGAGGGCACCTGGAATTTTCCTCAAAACTTGAGGCATCTCCAACCATCATGTCTTCCTCAACTTAACTCTCTGGACAGATTCCACTGATAGACTCAACCCATCCTTAAACTCACCAACAAAACTACCAGAGATTTGTTAAGAAGTAGGAAATAAAAGGTGGAATGGAATAAAATTGTTTGGAGCAAGGTTTTGACCCCAAGGGTATCTTTCATATTATGGTTAACAATCCTAAATAAACTAAATACAGCTTATAGAATTCCCTATCTGCAAATGCATAAAAAAATGTCCAATGTGCAAGATCCAGGAAATAAGAGATCATCTCTTCTTCACATGTCCTTATAACAATAATGTATGGGAGTCTATAGCTAGCATGTGCTTATGGCTAAATCCTGGGCACACTATCACAGAGGTTGTTTAAAAATTGATCAACCACACAACCCCTCGAAACCTAAATAGACATATTCATGGTCTATCCTTAGGGATCTATGTATATGGGTTATGGAAGCAAAGGAATCTCAGACAGTTTGGTGGAACCAACTCGCCCAAAGAGGTTCTTATATCTGAGAGCCTCAGAAAGCTCATCCTACTTGAAAACCTTGACCAGACATGCAATAGAACTGTCCTAGCTCCTTTGAATATATAACTTGAAGCTATGCTCGAAATTTTCTCAACTCACGTATAGGGAAGATATGCAAATGAAGCACATAACGAAAAAAGCAGCAAAGATTGAAGTTAAAAATATTACCTAATTGGTTAAACCTAGGTCAACTGAAACCAATAGATCTTCATGAGTTCCTCTTCACTTATCGATTGCCTCTGTGGTAGTACACAAATGATTTGTGAGATAGACAATCTAATTCGTAAGAAGGATGAAAAGCAGGATGATAAACAAAGATCAAATTCTTACCTCTGGTTAGATGGGAGGAAACCAAGAAAGGAAGCTATCTCCGATTGCATAACCTTAATTAGGTAATGCTAGAACTTTTGATGTGCAGAAGGGGAAGATCCTTACTTCTGTTACAAACGATAATGTTTTTGTAGCATCCTGTCTTTCTAATTGTTGAAGGACTTAATGTGTTAGACTAATGAGTTCCATGAGTGGTATCTTATATAACAAAATTGGTACATCCATTACATGATTTCATAATAGTGTTCCAATGCATAATTTGAGCATACACACATAAATTTTGCGTTAAACAAGTGGTACTCAATTGACATATTCCGAGTTATGAAACTAAAATGAATGTGAGATAAGATGTGAATGTGTTTTTCCAATGTCTTATACTTTGGTTTACCAATGACAAGAATTAATGGATTATAATGAACAACTTGGAATTAATTGTCATAATTGGGAGATTGATAAATTAATATGTACATTTATTCTTGGAAAAATGCCAAGTGGTAAGACTATTTGATAAATGAAAAATTAGGATGATTAAGCCTATAATTAAGTGACATTTGGCATAGTTAAAAGAGTGATATATGGACTAGTTATTAATTGATAAATATAACAATTATAGAGTGACAAGTGGACCAATTAATGTGTGACATGTGGACCAATAACTAGGAGAAAAATGGCAACATATTTGTCCAGCATATTTAATGGACAAACGGAAGACATGCTTAATGACATATGAGGACATCTAGCATTTAATTGCATGAAGCTAATGTGGCAAAGTTTCTGCTGGAACTTTCTTCACCTTCTTCCTTGCTCTCCACTGAAAATTACTCCTTGCTTCCTTCTCTATATTTTAGTCTAATCCTTGCTTAATTGCTACATCAAAGTTAAACTTTTATCCTTTACAAGATAGCTTAAGAACCAGCTGATTGTCATCTTCCATCCTTGCTAAAAGCCAACTCATTTTTACCCTGAATTTTTGATGATCTTGCAACCATGGAGGGCTTGATTAACTTGATGTTTTGAGGTGGAATTAGAGCTTAATAAGTAAGTAGACATCTCACCTTTATGGCATGGTTTAATAGTATAATGATGATGAATGAATTGCAATGAAATATATATGATGTTGATGATGAAATGAGTTATGGAAAATGATGTTTCGATGATAGTTTCTAGTTTGGTTTTTTATGCTTAAAAGGCAATGATTTGTGAGCTGTTAATTGAGTAAGTTAGAGCTGGAATTAAAGATGATATGATGAGGAATTTAAGTATAATCAGGGTACAATTAAGGTATAACTAATGGACTAATATAAAGGTGTTTTGAATTTGATATCAAGTTATGAGAATCTGGAAAAGTGAAGGAAAAAGAGTAGTCCACGAATGTGGCAGTCATCCCACGACTGTGGACAGATGCATTAGCTTTTGTCACAATCATGGGAAGGTACCCTATGATCGTGGGCAAGGTTCTGACATGGTAATTTCTTTTTTATGCAATTGTTGAACCATATTAGGACAAGTCACTATAATTTGGTGTATTTTGGACTTGATCAAGGTTGGCAATAAACCTAGATTAATGCTTGACAAGTTGATTAAAGTGTTTGATAAATTGAACCTTAAGGAAAAGATTGTTTGATATCAATGTATCTAAGTTTGGATTGTAGGAGTGTTAAAGAAATGAAGATGTTCATATGAATGCAAATGTATTCCAAATGATCTAAATAATGCATTAGGAATGAATAAATGAAAAGTGGGAATTATGTGAATACTTATAATGCTAGGAAAGAGTTAGTAAATGTATGGTTAATGAATTAAGCATGATCAAGTGTACTTAAGATATTAACCTAATTACAAAGTAGCTATGTACAAGCTATGATGTTTGAATGATCAAGAATTGTGAATAAGGATACATACTCGGAAAGTCAATCAAGCATACATTAAAACATGATATATATATATATATATATATGGCAAAGTTTTTGCTCTCCATCAAAAATTACTCTTAGCTTCCTTCTCTGTATTGTGGTCTAATCCTTACTTAATTGCTACATCAAAACTAGACTTTTATCTTTTACAAGATAGTTTAAGAACCAGCTGATTATTATTTTCCATCCTTGTCGAAAACCAACTCATTTTTACCCTGAATTTGTGATGATCTTGTGAGCATGGAGGGCTTGATTAACCTAATGTTTTGGGGTGGAATTAGAGCTTAACAAGTAAGTATACATCTCATCTTTATAGCATGGTTTAATAGTATGATGATGGTGAATGAATTGGAATGAAATATATATGATGTTGATGATGGAAAGAGTTATAGGAAATGATGTTTTGACGATGGTTTCTGGTTTAGTTTTTGATGCTTAAAAGATAATGAGCTGTCAATTGAATAAGTTTGAGCTAGAATTGAAGATGATATTGATGAGGAATTGAAGTATAATTAGGGTACAATTGAGGTATAACTAATGGACTAATATGAAGGTGTTTTGAATTTTGTATCAAGGTATTAGAATCTGGAAAAGTGAAGGAAGAAAGGTAGTCCACGATTATGGAACTCATCCCACAACTGTAAACAGAAGCATTACCTTCTATCACAATCGTGGGAAGGTACCCCATAATCGTGCACAAGATTTTGACATGGTAGTTTCTATTTTGTGCAATTATTGAACCACATGAGGACAAGTCACTCTAATTTGGTGTATTTGGACTTGATTAAGGTTGGAAATAAACCTATATTGATGTTTTGATAAGTTAATTAAAGTGTTTGATAAATTGAAGTTGTTAATTGATGTTATACCTTAAGGAAAAGATTGTTTGATATCAATGTATCCAAGTTTGGATTGTAAGAGTTTTAAAGAAATGAACATGTTTATATGAATGCAAATGTATTCCAAAGGATCTAAATAACGCATTAGGAATGAATAAATGAAAAGTGGGAATTATGTGAATACTTGTAATGTTAAGAAAGAGTTAGTAAATGTATGGTTAATGAATTGATCATGGTCAAGTGTACTTAAGGTATTAACCTAATTACAAACTAGCTATATACAAGCTATGATGTTTGAAAGATCAAGAATTGTGAATAAGGATACATACCTGGAAAGTCAATTGAGCATGCATTATATATATATACACACACACATATGAATGATTGAATAATCATATGATTAACAATGTGTGAAATATGTGTGTATTGCATAAAGAAAGACAAACAAGAGTGAATATCAGCATCCAAAGATTGTCGGATCGTCAAGGCAATAGCTAATCTGGAGCTTATTGTCAGTTAACCTAGATGTTTACTCACTGTGACTGAATTGTTTGTGTTTAGCCTTTGATAATGAACTGTTATTGTCATGATTGCGATAATTCCATATGTGTGTGTGTGTGTGTGTGTGTGTGTGTGTGTGTGTGTGTGTGTGTGTGTGTGTGTGAATGACTGAATAATCAAATGGTTAACAAATTAATGATGTGTGAAATATGTGTGTACAGCATAAAGAAAGATAAACAAGAGTGAATGTCAACATCCAGATATTGTCGGATCGTCAAGGCAATAGCTAATCTGGAGTGTATTATGAGTTAACCTAGATGTTTACTCACTGTAACTGAATTGTTTGTGTTTAGCCTTTGATAATGAACTATTATTGTCATGATTCTGATAATTCCAAACTTTTATGGTCTGAGGAGTTTGTTAATCGGGATTGTATTGGAAGTGATATCAATTTGCATGTGAATATGGAATGTGAGAAATTGGATGTGTAATGTCGAACTGGATCCAATGAATTACCGGACTAAATCCAATGAATTGATACGGGTTATAAATGCACACAAGAATGAAAGGTAAATGAAATATGGCATATGGCATGATGCATTACATTGAAATGCATGATCAGATAAAGGAGTTGTGACTAGAGTGACTAGTCTGAAAAAAAGCTTAAAGCTCAAAAATGTGAACGTAGAGCTACTGACTCTGTTATTAATGAGCCTGATATCCAAAAGGGATACAGGACAGTGTCTGAAATGAGCCCGATATCCACAAGGGATATGGGATAGTAAATAAGCACTCGGTCACATCAAATAAAAATGAACAGAGTCATATGTGCATTTGCATATACTTCCTTATGTATCATATGATTAATTAATTTGGATAATTGAAATGTTTAAAATACAATTGAAAGGTAAATGAGGATGTTTTGTGATATGATATGTTAAATTACCCGATATACTTATACAAGTATGATTTTTGATAAGGCACGACGAAATATGAAGTGTTATGTATAACTTGTTGAATTGGAATATATCTTGTCTCTGTAAGTCTGACTTAAGTGAATACATCAATGACGGTTCACTCACTGAGTTCACAAAACTCATCAAAATTGCAAAGTTGTCTTTCAGGTTCAGGGGATATCCAGTTAGGCTAATTGTAGTATAGCCACTGCAATCGAACAGGGGTTAGTGATCGGGATCAGTTTTGTCACACCCCACTCCCATCTGACACATGCACGTGCACTCTACGGATACACATACACATGGATGATAGAAGTGCCGTGTTAACTATCTCACCTT
>JAOTAY010021839.1:0-10065 GCA_025629805.1 Erythroxylum baracoense | reverse complement strand
TTTCACATCTTCATCGGACCTTAGTTTGGCATTCAACATATTTGTCTTTTAGATTCATATACAATCAGAACACTCCCAATACATTTCCAATTATCAAAGCCTTGGACTATTAATGTTCGGAATTATTGCATTCACATCAATAACAGTTCAACAATTGAAATTTAAGCCAATACAATCATTTCTAGTGAGAAACATCTACATTTTTCACAGTACGCTCCAGATAGCTATTGTCTTGACGTCCCGGTAATGTTTAGATGTTGTTGTTCTATTGTGCTTCTAAATCATGCTCTACACATATTTATACACATTACTAAGTTGCTCAATCATATAAGTATTCAATCATACATGTATATATGTGTGTTAGATACAATGAATGCTCAATGACATTCCTGGATATGTATCCTCAATTACAAATCTTAATCATTCTTACCTCAAAAACTCATATATGTCTAACTTGAACTTAGGTTTACACCACAATTATACATGATTATTCTAAGTTCATCAATCAATCATTAACCAATGTTATTTTAGCATTATAAGATCACATAATATCTAAATTCTCATTCATCTTTACTTAATACACATCATTCATCTCCTTTGAATCACATTAACATTCATAAGATCACTTTAATTCTTATAACATCTCTAAATTTTTCAGATTTTTGATACATTTATATAATCAATTTATTCCTTAGTTATAATCTCAATTACCACTCTAAACATGTCAACATTTAATCACTGAGTCCATCATCAAACTAGGTTCATTTCAAATTTCATTTAAGTCTAAATATGCCATTGGAAGTACCTTAGCATTTGTTGTTTCAATCATCACTTAAAAGACAACATTTAACTTTTTATGCCTACCCATGATCATAGTGGACCTTCCCACGTTTGTGATAGAAGCTTATGCAATAGGTTATGATCGTGGGGACTATGCCATAATCGTGACAGAACCCAAATAACTAGGCCACAATCGTGCACTGAAGGCCATGATCGTGCCCTGCCTTTCTTCCTTCATTTCTCCATGAATTCACATGCTTATAAACATCATTTACCCTTCAAGTTTTCCAAAATTCATGCTCTTTTATGCAACTTTATTTTATGCTAATCTAACTACCATATTGGTTACATTAAACCTCACAAAAATCTACTCATTTATTTCATTAACCATTCACTTTATATCATTTCATCTTATATCCAACACATCATAGACATAGTTCATCATTTTCTACTTCATTTCAAGAACATTACACAACTCATCATTTTCTACTTCATTTTAAGAACATTATACAAACAGCTTTCTTGAGCATAAATTTCACCTTCATTATACCTTAAATCGTAATTTATTTCATTTACGTAACAACTTATAACTCATATTTTTATACACCTAAAAACAGAACATATTTATCCATTCATTCATCAAAAATTTTGCACTCATCATATTTCATTTTCATGAACATTCCTTCTCAACTATCATCATAAAAGCTTCTATTTAACAAACCATGAAGAAAAATATGCTACTTACTTGTTTTACTCATAGCTTCTTCAAATCACCATGAAACCCTAGCTTTCCACATATACATGATCATCAACTTTTAAGGTGGAATAGGTTGGGTGTTTTAGTGATAAAAAGAAGAGATTGCAAGGATCTTGAAGTGGCTGAATGATAACAAAGCTCAACATGGTGAAGGTGAGGATAAGAGAGTCGTGAGATGGAGTGAAGAGATTAAACTTGTAAAAAAAATGAAAAACAACGAAAGTTGGTCTTTTAAATGCGAGTGTCGTGGGTGATGAGTGGTGAGTGGCAAGTGTTATGACACTTGTCACTTTCCATATGTCACCTTATTGTGGTCCCTAATTTGTCTTTTAATAACTAATCCATTTATCTCTTAATTTCCAGTCCATTTATCACCCAATTTTCTATGACACTTATCATTAAATTCTATTGCCATTTGTTAATTATCTCTACTACCATTTGTCACTTATTTATATTACCATGAGTCAATTTATCTTGTCACTTGGCATTTTTTTAGTCCAAAAATACCAATAATTTCATAAATCTCTCAATTTTCACCAAAAATTTTTGAATTAATAATTATCATTCACCAAATCAAAATTCATAACATAATAATTGACAATTCACATTCTGATCATTTTAAATCATTCATATCCTAAAAAACGTCAATTGAGTGCATAAATAGTCTTTGTAATGTGTACAAAAAAAATCATAATTTGCGTGTGTGTATGATAAAGTTATGCATCAGTATGAAATGCATTTCCTAATTTCTCAATATTATTTCTCATATACGATTATATGGGGTCCTAACCTTAAGTATGGGAAAACAGGATATTACAACTCTCCCCCCGGCCTTAAGAAATTTTGTCCTCAAAATGCTTACCTGATTGAATAAATAAGTAGGGGTATTGTCTTCTTATGTTCTCCTTTATTTCCCATATAGCTTCTTCTCTCAAATGATTTCTCCGCAGGGCTTTCATCAATGGAATCACTCGATTTCTCAACTGCTTATTCTGATATCCCACTATCTTGACCAATTCCTCAGTATAACTCATATTACTTGCACCTTCGATCTCTTAAGTCAATAACACATGTGTCAGATCAGACCGATATTTTGTAAGCATACTCATATGAAACACATTGTGTATCTAAGTCATTTCAATAGGTAGTGCTAACCTACAAGCCAATGGTCCAATTCTCTCCTTAATCTCATACGGATCAATGTATCTAAGGCTGAGCTTACCCTTTTTACTGAACGCCAGCACTCCTCGCCATGATGATACTCTCAAAAATACCATATCTATACTCAATACTCCATGTCCCTCCAATGCTGATCCACATAACTCTTCTGTCTATCTTGTGCTGCTTTTATTTTACTATGGATCAGTTTCACTTTATCAAATGTATCTTGAATCAGTTCTAGGCCTTTAATAATTTTGAGACCCTCTTCTTCCCAATACAAAGGCGAACAACACTTTCTGCTGTATAACACCTCACATGGTGCCATTCTGATGCTACTGTGATAATGATTGTTATAAGCAAATTCAATCAGAGCCACACACTAAACCCATACTCTTTGAAACTCCAAAACATAAGCTCTGAGCATATCCTTAACAATCTTAATCATCCTCTCACTCTGTCCATCTATCTAAGGATGAAAAATTGTACTGAAGTTTAACTTTGTACCCAAAGCTATTTGTAAACTTCTCCAAAATCTCGAGGTAAATATAGGATCTTGATCTGATATAATAGACACTGGACCCTATGTAATCTTACTACTTCATTCACATACTTCTGAGCTAACTGATTCAGTTAGTCCACAATAACCTATATAACATTATGTTGCCTCAGAGTCCTCGACAATCTCATAATAAAATCCATGGTGATCCTCTCTCATTTCCACTCCGAAATAGGTAACGACTATAACTTCTTAACCGGAGCCTAATGGTCTACCTTAATTTGTTGACATGTTAAACATTTAGCCGCATATTCAGCCACTTTATTCTTCATCCCTGACCACCAAAAGTGTTATTTCAGCATATTATACATCTTGGTAGTACCAGGATATATAGCATAGGCTACTATGTGTGCTTCCTCCAAAATCTCTTTTCTTCTTTTCTTAATTCATCCACATTGGGTACACACAAATCTTTGCTTCAACCACAATGTATCATTTCTGAATTCAAATTAAAAATTCAGATTCATTTTCAACTTCTTAAAAAGATTCACTAATTCTAGATCCTTACTCTGGGCTTTTCTGATTCTCTCTTGTAACATCGGTTTAAGCTTCAATATAGCTAACAATGCCTTATTTTGCCCTAAATTTAGCTCAAAATTTAACACTCTCAATTAGTAGCCTTGTTATTTGCACTTATGTTATACTGCTTTCTGATTTTCTACTTAATGCATCAGCTACCACATTAGCTTTAGTAGGATGATACTCTATTGTGCAATCATAATCTTTTAGCAATTCCATCCATCGTCATTTTCTCATATTTAACTCTTTTTGACTCAACAAATATCTCAAACTTTTATGATCAATATATATCTGGAATATCTCTCCATATAGATAATGTCTCTAAATTTTCAGAGTGAATATTACTGTAGCAAGTTCTAAATCATGTACCAGGTAATTGAATTCATGAGACCTCAACTGTCTCGATGCATATGCAATCACTCTGTGATGATGCATCAGAACACATCCTAACCCCTAGTGTGAAGCATAATTATATACCATAAAACCTCTAGATCTAGACAGAATAGTTAAAATCGACGCCGTAATTAACTGATGTTTTAATTCCTTAAAATTCCTTTGGCATTCATCATTCCATCTGAATGGTACGTTCTTCTTCAGAAGCTTGGTTAAAGGGGTTGAAATCAATGAGAAACCCTTTACAAATCTTCTATAGTATCCAACTAATCCAAGAAAACTTCAAATCTCGTATACATTTCTTGAAGCTTCCCATTTCATCACTGCTTCTACTTTCTTTTGATCAACTTATATGCCATTTCAATATAATATGTGACCCAAGAATATCACCTGGTCAAGACAAAATTCATACTTATTAAACTTGGCATATAATTTCTTCTCTCTCATTATCTGTAGGACTAACCTTAAATGTTCTGAATGTTCCTTTTTGCTCTTCGAATACACCAAAATGTCAGTGATGAACACAATCACAAATTGATCTAGGTAGGTTGAAATACCTTATTCTTCAAGGCCATAAAAGCAGCTAGAGCATTTGTCAACCCAAACGGCATCATCAAAAACTCAAAATGCCCATACCTACTCCTGAGTGCACTCTTCGGTACATCAGCCTCTACTATCTTCAACTGATAGCACCCTAATCTCAAGTCTAGCTTAGTGAATACCTGAGCTCCCTGCAACTGATCAAGTAGGTCATCAATTCTTGGCAACAGATACTTGTTCTTCACTATCACCTGATTCAATTGCCTATAATCGATACACAATCTCAAAGTTCCATCTTTCTTCTTCACAAATAAGACTGGGGCTTTCAAAGGTGGCACAATTGGTTTAATAAAGCCCTTATCCAACAACTTCTGTAACTGAGCCTTAAGTTCCTTTAGTTCCATATATGCCATCCTATATTAAGGAATAGATATAGAAGCACCTGGAACTAGATCGATAGAAAATTTTGTCTCCCTATTTAGGGATAAAACAGATAATTCCATGGAAAACACATCCAGGAAATCTCTAATAACTGGAATATCCTATACTGTCTGCTTAGTACGGGTATCAACTATATAGGCTAAATAAGCCTCACATCCTCCTCGAATCAATCTCAAAGCACTTATCGATGATATCAATCTGACTAGGACCGGTTGACTTTCACCTTGAAGGATTACTCTCAACTAATTAGGAGATTCAAGAATTATCTCCTTAGTATAGCAGTTCGTTATAGCCCTATAAGCAATGAGCCAATCCATACCTAGGATGAGGTCTATCTCCCTTAACTACAATACAATCAGATCTGCTTCTAGCTCTACCTGATCAACTCGAATCATACGCCCTTTACATACTTCTAGCTCTACCTATTGGTATACTCACCTCTAATCCATAATTGAAAATCTCCTTATCAAAATGCCATTTAGATGTCATATGTGGTGCAATAAAAGAATGTGTAGATCCTGGATATACCAATGCAAATGCCTTAAAATTAAAGACATTTAACACACCTGCTACCATATTTGGGGAGTTCTGAGCCTCCTATTTGGTGATGGCATAAATTCTGGCCTGAAACTGCAGCTGATTACTCTACACCTCAATCCTGACAGTAGGACTAGCTGAACTCACTCTGCCTCCATCTCTTCCTCTCTGTCCAAATCCGCTAACTCTGCTCTGTTGGACAGTTTTCTCAATTACTGATCCTCGTCTCATTCTAGATCGTGCTCTGAAAACTGTAGGATAGTCTCTGATTTGATATTTAAAGGAGCCACAATGAAGGCAGGCTTCTGATAACTTCCAACATTCTCCACTATGCTTCTTACCACAGTGTTCACAGTTATTCATTTGCCCAGATACTATACCTCTACCAATGACAGATTGTACAAAATTTCCTTTCAATCTAAACCTCGATTGTCTCGATCTAGTCAGTGGTCGAAAAGGTCTATTCTGAGGCTTACTAAATCTTCTGCCAAAATCAACTTGAGACTCACCATGTCTCTTCATTTTGAATTCTTATCTGTATTCCCCTTTTCCATCTTTTAACAACTGTTCAATTTAGATCAAGGTAGCTCTCAGCTTAGAAAAATTGCTCATAATTGTAATGGCTAACCTCATCCTTATCTCCATATTCAGCCCATCTTCAAACCGTCTAAACTTGTCCTCCTCAGTAGGAATCAATGTAGTAACATATTCCATCAACTCGTTGAATCATATCTCATACTCAGCGACTGTGAGATTGCCTTGCTTCAGATCTAGGAACTCTTTCATCTTCCTATCTAGGTAGATCTTCAGAATGTAATTCTCTTTGAAGACTCTCAGGAAGTCTTCCCACTTTAAGCTACAAGGCCGAGTGGTACTGTCTAGAATAGTCTTCCACCACTGATAAGCTGGACCTTGCAGTAGTAAGACCGCATAGTGAAACTTCTCGTCAGGCTCGCAGTCAATCTAATTAAAAATCCTTTCTGTCTACTCTAACCATCCTTTTTCCTCAGCAAGGTCTGTACTTCTGCATAAGTCCACAACCCCCTCTTCCTAAGCTTGTCATACCTCCTTTCTCCCCTCTTAAGGATTCTCGAAGGCATTTAGTCAGATCGAGGTACTGGAGACTCTCTATTGGCTCCTATAGACTCTAGGTCAGTTAATTCTCTAACTTGATCACCAATAACAGATGACCTATAATAAACAATAATTTTGATTACTATACAAATCTCTCACTATTATTATGTCCATATGTCTATATCTATCCCTATGGTTGCCAAACCACGCTCTAATAAACCTGTAACACACCATTTTCACAGAGCATGTGCTAAAACATCCATCGGACATTCGGGAACATACCCTATGAAAGCTGAATGTTACAGCGGTCACATTCACTTAATATGACATCATATATATAACATGAATACTT
The DNA here is from genome assembly GCA_025629805.1 of Erythroxylum baracoense. Taxonomy (NCBI): domain Eukaryota; kingdom Viridiplantae; phylum Streptophyta; class Magnoliopsida; order Malpighiales; family Erythroxylaceae; genus Erythroxylum; species Erythroxylum baracoense. The sequence continues at coordinate 2,955 of JAOTAY010021839.1, read as the reverse complement.
AAAAATATCAACACCTCATTCCGTTTGTAAAACATAGTTACATGTAGCATTACACTTATAGTTCATATATACAATATCAAAAACATATGAGAGTTTAACACTCTTTACAACATTCTACATAGATGAGGAACTATACAAAAGATTCTAACTAAACTCCTCAGACTCAACTGACTAACCTTTGAGCCATTTCTTGAATCCAAAAATGCAGTATTACACTTATTCAAAAGTGTCTTAGAAGCTCTCTCGTACCTGAAAGTCAACATTGCAATTTTAATGAGTTTTATAAACTCACTAAGTGAACCATCATCGATGTACTTACTCATATCAAACCACAATGATAATTCACAATTCAATTTACAATCAATCACATCACACATTGAATAGCATATCACATTTCGTTTCAGAACAATTCATTTCAAACATTTAGATCATACGTATCAATTTGTATATGTAATGAACATATGACTCACTTTCATCGTTACTTTGTTATGACCGAACTCCTTTTTAGTTGTCCCGTATCCGTTGTGAATATCGAGCTCGTTTTACTAGTGAGCTTGTGGCTCATTATACATATTTTCTAAGCTTTAAGCTCTTTTTCACTGGCCAGTTAGGTCACAACTTCCTTTATCTGATCATGCATTTCAATGTAATGATATGCATCATTTCACATTACATGTAATCATTCACTTTCATTAGTCACATACAGTCACTTTCACATCTTCATCGGACCTTAGTCCGGCATTTAACATATTTGTCTTTTAGACTCACATACAATTAGAACACTCCCAATACATTCCCAATTATCGAAGTCCTCGGACTATTAATGTCTGAAATTATCGCATTCACATAGTTCAATAATTAAAATTTAAGCAAATACAATCATTTCTAGTGAGAAACATCTAGGTTACTCATAGTACACTCCAGATAGCTATTGCCTTGATGCCCCAGCAATGTTTCAATGATGTAGCTCTACTTGCACTTCTTAATCATGTTATACACATTTATACACTTTACTAAGTTGCTAAATCACATAAGTATTCAATCATACACGTATATATGTGTGTTTCGTGCAATGTATGCTCAATGACATTACTGGATATGTATCCTCAATTACAAATCTTAATCATTCTTACCTCAAAACTCATATATGTCTAATTTGAACTTAGGTTTACACCTCAATTATACATGATTATTCTAAGTTCATCAATCAATCATTCACCAATGTTATTCTGGCATTAAAAGATCACATAATATCAAAATTCTCATTCATCTTTACTTAAAACACATCATTCATCTCCTTTGAATCACATTAGCATTTATAAGATTACTTTCATTCCTATAACATCTCTAAATTTTTCTAGATTTTTGATACATTTATAACATCAATCTATTCCTTAGTTATAACCTCAATTATCACCCTAAACATATCAACATTTAATCACTCAGTCCATCATCAAACTAGGTTCATTTCAAGCTTCATTCAATTCAAAATACATCGTAAGAAGTACTTTAGCATTTGTTGTTTCAATCATCACTACCTTAGCATTTGTTGTATCAATCATCACTTAAAAGACAACATTTCATTTTTTATGCCTACCCACGATCACGGTGGGCCTTCCCATGATCATGACAGACGCTTATACAATAGGCCACGATCGTGGGGATTATGCCATGATCATGACAGAACCCAAATAACCAGGCCATGATCATGCACCGAAGGCCACAATTATGCCCTACCTTTCTTCCTTCATTTCTTTATGAATTCACATACTTATAAACATCATTTACCCTTTAAGCTTTCTAGAATTCATGCTCTTTTATGAAACTTTATTTCATGCTAATCTAACTACCATATTGGTTACATTAAATCTCACAAAAATCTACTCATTTGATTCATTAACCATTCACTTTATACCATTTCATCCTATATCCAACACATCATACACATAGGTCATCATTTTCTACTTCATTTCAAGAACATTACACAAACACCTTTCTTAAGCATAAATTTCACATTCATTATACCTTAAATCCCAATCTATTTCATCTACATAACAACTTATAACTCACATTTTTATACACCCAAAAACAGAACATATTTATCCATTCATTCATCGAAATTTCTACATTTGTCATATTTCATTCTCATAATCATTCCTTCTCAAGTATCATCATAAAAGCTTCTATTTAACAAACCATGAAGAACAATATGGTACTTACTTAGTTTACTCAAAGCTTCTTCAAATCACCATGAAACCCTAGCTTTCAACGTATACATGATCAACTACTTTTAAGGTAGAATAGGTTGGGTCTTTTAGTGACAAAAAAGAAGAGATAGCAAGAATCTTAAAGTGGCTAGTGTTGAATGATAACAAAGCTCAACGTGGTGAGGATGAGGATGAGAGAGTCGTGAGATGGAGTGAAGAGAAAATGAAGAAGATAAACTTGTAGAAATAAAATGAAAGACAGCAAAAGTTGGTCGTTAAAATGAGAGTGTCGTGGATGATGAGTGGTGAGTGGCTAGTGTTGTGCACTTGTCATTTGCCACATGTCACCTTATTGTGGTCCCCAATTGATCTTTTAATAACTAGTTCGTATATCTCTCAATTTCTAGTCCATTTGTCATCCAATTTTCTATGACACTTGTCACTAAATTCTAATGCCACTTATTAATTATTTCTACTACCATTTGTCACTTATTTCTATTACCATAAGTCAATTTATGTTGCCACTTGGCATTTTTTTAGTCTAAATGAAGTAAATCACATGTTAGTAAAGACTTTACGTTTAAGAAACTATAAACACAAGAAGCAGGGGTTGAATGGTGTATCCTCCTTTCTGAATATAAAATCTCGAAAAGAGCTTCTCCTTTTTATTGCAAGAATATCACAACTTATTACGTAGTTAAATCGCAAATTACTTCTCTATGAGTTTTAACAACAAAGTAAACTAAAG
>JAOTAY010021838.1:0-10065 GCA_025629805.1 Erythroxylum baracoense | reverse complement strand
ATTAACATAACTAAAACATCAACAACATAAAGCAATTATCTTATTAACATTTGAAACAATACAAACAATGAAACTTACATTCAACCATCATGATCAAGATGAAGAAAATCATCATCATTAAATACATTATCAAGAGATTATTCGTCACTAATATATCCTAGCAAGGTATCGTCATTGTCATTAAAGTCATCCTGAGTATAGTCTTCATCTGTTTGTAAGATAAGATGGGGTTGAACTTCATCAAGTTGAACTATGTTGGGCTCGACATCTCTCCTATAGAATGATGATATATACTAGAATACCTTCATTATTGATCTCCAATCCAATATCTTGATAGACTTCATCAGCATCTTCATCTAATTCACCAATATCCCTTTTAAAAAAAACAAAGACATTCCTTTGTTGAAACTTTTTAACAACCTTCCAATTGCGACCTAACACAGTATCGTTGACGTAGAAAACTTGTTTGGCTTGAGTTGCAAGGAAAAAAGGACCATTATCATATCATGTCTTACTAACATTTATGCTAGTAATATGCCCATTCACTCTCATGTTAGTTAGATAAAACCATTTGCATTTAAGTAAAATAACCTTCTTATCCTTGATGTAGTGCAACTCTATAATTTCAGATATGACACCGTAGAAGTTAATGATTTCATCTTCATGACATCCTTCAACAACAATCCCACTATTTTGACTTCTAACTCGACTATATCAATCTTATATATGATATCGCACCCTATTAACAATGCCACCTAAGTATTTCTTCCCACAGATATGAGGCCCACATGCTAAAGTATATAATGTTGTTGTCACTTCTTGCATGTTACGGTTATGTAACCGTATCATCTATACGACAAATTGAAAATAAATATGAGGATCTCATCATATTCTCATATTTTCATAATTTGTAATTAATATAACAACTTACTTGATTTTTATACTATGATACAAACCTCTACCTATGTCTTTCTTCAACATTAACGATCCCTTTGTTTCGAATTGTAGCCTTATGCTCAAAAAACACAATAAGATCTCAGAGTTAATAAAGGAAATTATAATATGATTGTTTGAATGAAAAGGAATATATGTACTCCATGTATGTATCGACGTTCTCGTAATTGCTCGAAATATGCCAATAGGTAATTTCGAATTCGTCCTTACTTAACTCGACATTTTTACCTGCATCAAGTAGCCTAACTTTTTGGGAGAAAATAGACAACCCACCATCGTCATTGAAATCAAAGTTACATTCCGGTCTATTAAATCTTGTCTCCACATCAGTTAAGTACATTAAACAAAAAGTCTAGCATTCATTTGCTATATAAGCCTCTGTAATAGACCCCTTTGGTTGAGCTCTATTACGTACATAATGCTTAAGAGAGCATCAAAACCTTAACATAAACAGTCAAAAACTTAGGAATCGTTACAAACAAATAACATAGGAAAAACTTGCTCAATTAATATGAATTACCTTTTAATTGGAAACATCCATCGAAATTGAGCCGGTCTACAAAGTTTTGCTTCATACGGTAAGTGAAATCCAAATGGACCTAAACATTAAAAAGCAATGGGGGAATAATAGTTCAAGCTTACACAAAATCAATGTTATGTCTTTCTCTAATTTATCAAGCTCTTGAACTTTAAGTGTCTTGTAATATAATTGCTTAGAAAACTCTCTGAGTTGACCCAAAGTAAGGGACACATCTTTTGGCAAATACCCACGTATTCCAAAAGGAAGTAGTCAATGCAAAAGTACATGACAATCATGACTTTTCAACCCTAACACTTGTCCCTCTTTAACATTCATACAACAACTTATACTAGATGCATACCCATCAGAAAATTTGACTGATTGGAGGAATTAACAGAATGCTTGTTTCTCACTTTTTGACATATTGTAACAAGCAGGGGGACTAAAGTATGATCCATCATCTCTTCTTCTCAAATGCAAGTCTTTTCTAATATTCATGTCTTCCAAGTCTAGTCTAGCTTTAACAGTGTCTTTGGATTTCCCATCAATTCCATAACAGTCCCCAAAATGGCCTTATAAACATTTTTCTCAATATACATGACATCAAGATTGCGCCTCAATAGTAAATCCTTCCAATATGGCAAGCTGAAAAATATACTTTTTTTAGTCCAATTTAATTCAATATCATTTATCTTACGCTTTCTATCACTTGGGTGTTTTCTAGGTGTAATGTCAACCAAATGTGATAGCTGGTAAACAATGTCATCACCTGACAACCGCATCGGAGCTTCACCTAACTCAACTGTGCCATTAAACTATTTATTCTTAGTCATCTATGCCCATGTTCCAAATAACAACGATGACCTGTATAACATATTTTACTTCGTATCCTTGTTATATTTGATGATTACAGATAGGACAAGCCATATACCCTTTAGTGCTCCATCCCAACAAATTCCCATAAGCTAGGAAATCATTGATAGTCCACAATACAGCATCACACATTGTAAATGTGTTGCCTTCAACAACATCAAAAGTTTCTAACCCATATTCCCATAGATCACTTAAGTCATCAATTAATGGTTGCAAGTAAACATCGATGCCCTTACCAAGAGTAATAGGTCCTAGAATAAGAAAAGACAACAACATAAAAGGCTCCTTCATACACTTCCATGGAGGTAAATTTTATAGGACTAGAATCACCGAACATATGTTATATGAATTACTCATATTATTAAAAGGATTAAATCCATCTGAGGCTAATCCAAGTCAAACATTACGATAATCTTGTCCAAACCATGGGAACTTTCTATCAAGCTCTTTCCATATCATTAAGTCAGTTGGATGACGCATAATGTTATCATCAACGCGTTTCTCTTTATGCCACCTCATATCTATTGTTGTTTTTGTTGACTTAAACAACCTTTGTAATTGTGGCTTAATAGGAAAGTATTGAAGGATTTTCATCGGTATCTTTTTCCCTCTCCCATTATCCATCTGCCACCTTGATGTACCACAAATAGGACACTCCTAAAGTTCTTTACTTTTCTTCCAATAAAGAACACAGTCATACTTACAAGCATGAATTGAAATATATCCCAATCCAAGGTCCCTTAACAGTTTCTTCACATCATAGTATGATTTCGGTAAGTTATGTCCCCTAGGCAATGCATTGTTTAGTAAGTCAATTAAAATGTCAAACGACTTGTTACTCCATTTATTATAAACCTTCAAATGCAACAACTTCAAACAAATGAAAGTTGAGAAAAATTAGAACACCCCAGATATAATTGTTCTTGAGCAACTTTCAATAACTTCCCAAAATTATCTTCGGTCATACTACCAATTATGTTAGGCATTCCTGATTCATTCTTAATCTCTATATAATTCTGACAATTGTTTAACATCTCATCAATCCCATCATCACCATCATCATTCACATCATAATCCTCAAGATCATTACTATCATCAACATCATAAGATGTATTGGCACTTTTACTATAACTGGCTTCCTTACGTTCACCATGATAAAGCCATGGACTATAAAATTTGTCTGTGTCTCGGTTAAGCAAGTGATTACGTACCACATCTTGACTTTGGAAGTCCACGTTTAAGCAATCAATGCATGGACAACGAATATTACAATCTTCACCCATTTGTTCCTTAACAAATTGCATGAAACTCTTAACTCCTTCTACATATTCAGTTGACCATTTTTAAGAAGACATCCAACTCTTATCCACGTAGCTAGACAATAGAAGAAGATAACAGAGTTATAGCATGCATTTTTAATTTTATGTTAGGTTTAAAAACCTTTAGTGTAATATTACATGCAGTAAACAACGTTGTATCAGTTCATACGCACCAATTAAGTAAACAATATAAAAGAAAATGAAACAACAACCGATATATAACATAATGAAGGCTACTAATAATTTGCATACCTAAAGATGTATAGTACTTGTATGCGATTATTGATTCTAAACAAAAAGACGAAGATCGAATCTGCAAAATAGTATAGCCATGGAATTGGTTAACAATTACAATAAAAACAATAATTTAAAATTATAACCAAAATAATAATAATAATAATCAAAATCAAAATAATAATAATAATCATAATCATAATCATAATCATAATCATAATAAATAATAATAATAATAATAGTAGTAGTAGTAGTAGTAGTAATATTAATAATAATAATCATCATCATCATCATCATCATCTTAATAATAATAATAATAATAATAATAATAATAATAATAATAATGCAAAAGTAATGAAAGTTATTACTAATTCGCATACCTCAAGATGTATGCGATTGTTAACTCCAAGAAAAAAAAAAGAACAACACAGATTTTGCAAAATAGTATGGCCATAGAATTGGTTAATAATAATTTTGGAGAATAATCAATTCTTTATTTCCGTTTTGATATCATAAATACAGTAAATTTAAATTACCACAAACCTTATAAAAATAAGAATATTGCATTTTTATTTATATTATTAATGATTGAATTATTACATATCAACCATGCTAAGAATAATCAATAATGTCTTTAACTAGTTAAGTGTAATTGAGCTAGACTTGATTCAAAAGTTTCTTTTAATTTGTCCCTTATCGAATTGATGAAAATAAAAAGCAATATGCTACATTTGCAATTTTGAAAATTCATCAACCAAAACTACTAATTTTCAAGAACTCAAGTGAGAAAGAAAGAGTTATTACTAATTTAAGTACAGTAGGAGAATCAAAAAAATATCATTCTCGTAAAATTAGTTTTAATTTATATTATTAAATAAAATATCTAAAATTTTTATACTTTTATAATTAATATAAAAGAGACCATAATTATCTTTTGTGGGGAAAGTTAAAATCGCTTAGTAAATTTAAGGTTAAAGCAATTATATATATATATCGTGATGACAAAGTATCTCATAATCTTAATTTATTTTGAAATCTATCTAATAATAGTTAACACGTTCATATGTAAGTATAAATTATAGCACTAGCAAATTTTAAACTAGAAGCTCTTACTTTTTCATATATTTAATGACATGCATGTTTGTTAAGTTGTAATTATTTTATTTCCAAGTTCTTATAAACTTATTCTTTTCTAAAAATTATAAGAGACTAAATTAATATTAATTATATGTAATTAATAAAAAGTATAAATTATATAATAATAAATATGACATAAAGAAAAATACTTTTAACTGTAAACAAAAAAGAAATTAATTCTTTCTTTTAAGCAAATGATATTTATAGATATAAAGAAAAAAATTCAATAATCAGTAATATATATATAGTTATTAATTACAAAATAATTTAAAGAAACTAAAATCATACATATTATTACAAAAATAGAAAAATTAAAATCATAGTCTAAATGACAATCATATCAGTACCTCTTCATCCATTACAATTTTAATTCTAAGAACGAAATGGCTTTCCTTTAAAAAAATTCAAATACATATTCGTTTCATGGTTAGATTTGGGTGAGGACTTTCATCGAACACCTTGTATGCATAATATAACACACACGTATCTTGGTCAATTTCTTCATTTTTTCCCCTTTCTTCACCATCATTCACACAACGTACACACATACCAACCATTTTGCTACTCACAAGATGCAAAGAACCGAAGAAAATGCAGAAACCACAACAATTTATATATACGATATGACCCTTGCAAATATTAAAACCAAACCCACAAAAAATAGAACGAAACTTACCCAATGTCGTCGACAAGAGAACACCGGTGTTGATGGAACACAAAATCGACACCAACACTCAACACAGGCGGTGAAGAAGACAGAAGCAACAATGATTTCGAGAGAGCAAAAAACCAAAGAGCAACGAGGGAGAAGGGAGGAGGGTTTCCGGTAGTTTAAGTTGTAAATGACGACAAACGACGTCGTCCAACTTAAATTTTTTTTACCATCTTAATATTCCACAACGAATACATTATTCATTGCTAAAAGCCAACCATTTACCTACGATATACACCAATCGTCGCAAAAAGGTTTGGCATAAGGCAAAAACGACATAGTTACAATTATTCTAATAGGGCACAATTTGCGATGATAACTGTATTCGTCGTAAAAGGATGTAGCATTTAGCGACGAAATTAAATTTCGTCGTGACTTGCTGTATATTTAGCTACCATGATTACAATCGTCACTAAATACCACGCTTGGGCAACGAATTACTTCTTGCCGTCGCATTTAAAAACCCTGACCTTTATTTCCAAACCTTTCTTCCTCTGTAGTCTCGAACAACTCTTCCCAAAACCAGCAATCTCTGACATCTTACGCACGTATCAAAGCTATTCACTTGATCAAAACACGGTCTGTAATACGCTTAACTTCTTTTTTACTATGTTCTGTATTTTCATTTGAGTTGATCTTCATTTTGTAAATCTGTTACTGACTAGATCGACTCTTTGATTGACAAGTTTCTGTAATAAAAGTTGTGATATTTATGTTTCTACAATAGATCTGGACATTCTTTGTGTAGATATATGTAGATCTATACATAGGGTATTTTTTGCGGTGTTGAAGTTGATTTCTTTATATTTTGTAATTGTTTTTTTATTTCTTTGTGTTATGTTATTTGCACATTGTCGTTGGAGAACGTGGGACTGTGGTAATGTTAGTTATAGAAGGGAAAACATATGGTTTGCATCTGAATCTTGAGATATCATTATAATGTCTATAAGGTATTCAATGATATTTCTGTTACGATTTGCATATCAAAAGTGTTATACTCAATGCAATATCTACTGAATCTTCTAAACTTGCTTCTTAATAGTTTTAGGTTATCTGTGATTGGAAGTAGCATCGAATGTGTTAATGTTAGTTATGGAAGGGACAACATATGAATTGTATTTGAATCTTGGGATGATTTTGTCATGTCTGTAAGGTGCTCGATAATATTTCTGTAACGATTTGCATTTGAAAGGTGTTATGCTCTAGGCAATCTATTAAGTTCTAAACCTAAGTAGTTTCATTTGTCATCATAATTGGACTTAAACATATTATCATTTTATTCTAAATCAACTTTTAAAGCATTTACCTCTAAACATTATTAATGAAGGAATGTTGACATGGAGACTAGTTCACGATGGCCTTAATTCATTCCGTTGGGAGAAATGTAACAAAATTGTCCCTACTGAGCAAACCAAAACTGAAAAAGAAATTTCCAGTATCAAACGAATTCGTCGTAAAACTTCCATGGCTGATCTTCTGCTTCAACGTGTTTAGTATCATTCGAACAACGTCACTTCCCTTATTATGTACATCTCATTTCCTTTTATGAAGCTATTATATATATTCACATTTGATGATTTATAGCGCATGTTGTTTGAAGCTTCCTTCAGTATCGAATGTGACATGTATGCCCGTGGTGGCGGAAGCGATGTCACAACAGTTCGTAAAGAAAAATCAGTTGATTTGATAAATTCGTCAATTCTGAATACTTCGTCAGCTCGTGCAAGTATACATGTCACCCCATTTTCAGTTTATTTAACGGTTTACTAATATGATAATATCTAACTTCTATACTGATTGTATTTTAGGTTCTAAATCTATCGATCATTTCACTCCATCCTCTTTAAATTTAAAGATAGCAAAAAAGCTGTTGGAAGAGGGTGTGACAAACCCTACTACAATTGAGGGAAAAACTATTACTGTTTCAATTGATGCATTTGGATGTGCAAGGACCCTTCTGGAGAATCCAGACATCGGGGACTCATTTACTTTTACCGACTCATATGTTACTTGGAATCCAAAAAAGTAAATATCTCATTGTCAATTAGCGAGTCAATCAACTGAACTCAACTTTAAAGTTTATTTATTATTGTATCTGTAATAATTAGTCAAACAACATACCTACTACTTAGAGGTCAACTTCCAACCTATTGACTGTGGACTGTTATTGTTCTGATTCTATAACTATATGATTTGGGTAACTTCTAAGAATAACTTCATACTGTATTGTTCTATAACTATATTTTTCTGCTATATCATATTATTATATTCATAAAATTAATTAACTTTTTTATAACTTATTCTGCCAATTTTGTAAATACTAATGGTAAATTAATTAATTTTAAGTGTTAAAACACTTCAAATTATGTTGAATTTTTTTTATTAATACGTTCTAAACACTCAAATAAAATTTTGAATAAAACTTATCTTAATTAACTATGATAGATTATAAAAAAATTAGCTTTAAAATTTTTGCAAATTTAAATCATTTAGCGACGATTTACAAATTCGTCACCAATTGCAAACATTCAACGACATTTTACGTAATTCGTCACTGTATGTTGGACATTTTGCGACGATTACAAAAATGTCGTTGCGGAATACTGGACATTTAGTGACGCTTAGAAAAATCGTTCAACGACGTTTTACGTAATTCGTCACTATATGCCGGACATTTTGCGACGATTACAAAAATGGCATCGTTGAATACTGGACATTTAGTGATGCTTAGATAAATAGTCGCAGAATGCTAAAGTTTTTATGACTAAAGAGAATGTTCTTTGCAAAATATGTACTCTTAGTGACGCTAATGCATATCCTCGCGAAATGTACAACATATTTAGTGACGATTGATATAATTCGTCGCAAAAGAAAGTGTTCGGCAACGAATAGCATTTTTCGTCACCAAATATTTATCAATTGGCGATTATTAATTATATTTGTCGCTAAATAATTTGTAATCAGCGACGCTTGATTTTTAAGTCGGTAAACGACAAGTTTTAGTGACGACTTCTTTTTTTCGTCACAATATGTTCCGTTTTTGCGACGAAAGTTCGTCGCCAAATAGTTGTATTGTCAATTGAAGACATTATGTCCATAGCTTTAGGTGGTCACTACAATTATCTTAATGTAATTATCATGCTATATAAACGGACAAACATAATTACAAAAATTGTGTCCAAATTAAATTAAGCATAAGATAATGGACTTCCTTGCTGTCTGTTGTTATTTTTTCTTTCAGCATCTTGTGTTTGATCAATTAATATAGTATATATGTTCCAAAATTGTGTAATGGATATGACATCAATACAACGGACTGGGAGAAGGAAACTTGTAATGAACAGTTTAACAGTACAATGGCAACAATACTGCAATGATTAGAACAAGGATCAAATTAATACTCAAGGTTCATTCAAACGCCCAATTACATCTCTTAAGTTTATTTCCAGTCATACAGTGAGTGGGCAACAATTTATAGGGCTGTTCAAATACAAATATAATGCATTAGATAAAGTAGATGGGTTAGCAAAAGGCAAAAGTGTTGTGCTTGGATAAAGGCTTATGTAGAGATAATCATTTAACATAAATATGTGTATATATATATCTAACATTTTCCTTACTTAAAACTAATTCAATGACAAAAAACTTAAATTAAAATTAAGTTAAGAAATCTCAATTAGCATGCCAAACTAAAAACTGCACGAAATTAATGCAAGAATAAAACAAATGCAAGACAACGAACACAACAGTACTAATTCACAGGGATAACAATATATCCCATAAGAAGAAAACTCTATGAAATTAAAATAAACACAAGTATGTTTAGCCAAAAGATTTTAACACAGTAGTCCAAAGTGATTAAGAGAATTGACTAAAATTTGAGTCTTAACTACAAAACATAGCAATAGAAGACACATGAAAAGAAAGAAAAAACAAAAACACATAAGCCATATAATCCAACTCAGGTGGTGCTTGTTTGGGGGATATGAAAAAAGGGATATGGGTATGGAACTCAGGTGGTGCTTGTTTGGGGGATATGAAAAAAGGGATATGGGTATGGAATAAAAATTGATGTTTTGTATGAATCTATCATTGAAGACTTAAGAGTTTCATTCCTTGGTTTTGAACAATCCTCCATTCCTTTCATAATCTAAAGAAATGGATGAGAGGAATGAGAGTGATTAGTATGTTTTAAATTTTTTATATATAGAGGATAGATAAAAGGTATAATTATGAGTGAAATAACTTCATAAGTAAAGCTTTAATTTCAATAATCAAATTTATAGTGAAATCAATTAAATAATTAATTATACTAT